>JADANM010006423.1:6374851-6388869 GCA_026213755.1 Eurema hecabe
GTTTCCAGACGGTGCGGCGGCATCTTCTGCGGGTCGTGCTCCGAGATGAGCTCGTGGGGGGAGGTGGGCGCGGTGCGCGTGTGCCGCCGCTGCCGCGACGCGCGGTGACGAGTGTCCGTGCCGACCCGTCCCGCCCCCCTCGCCCCTACCGCCCCGCTCGCCCCGCTCCCCCCGCTCGCCCTGCGCAACGCCCTCAACGCCTAGCGACAGATGTGACAGCCACACCAAGCTCACACGTACAACGGCGGTCTATGACGTCATCGGACGTACCTGTCAACTGTCTCCCGTATACGTGATTATCAACTTATGCAGTGACAAATGTCGACCCTTACGGAGCCCCGTGATGGTCATACACCAAGTTGTGACGTGTGTGATCAGCAATATAACGTTTGTGACGTCATCAAACGTACGCGTACGCACTTAATACGCATAGCGGTCGATGACGTCATCAGTGCTCATTCTATTGGAAAGTGCGTCACGTCTGACGTCATCACTTTCTCTACAGCGACACGTTTTAAATCTTACTAAACTATCC
The DNA here is from genome assembly GCA_026213755.1 of Eurema hecabe. Classification (NCBI taxonomy): domain Eukaryota; kingdom Metazoa; phylum Arthropoda; class Insecta; order Lepidoptera; family Pieridae; genus Terias; species Terias hecabe. Next base: position 6,375,387 of record JADANM010006423.1, read on the forward strand.
ACGCTATTAAATACTAGCTTATTGAAAGACTTTAAAACCGTGACGTTGTAGTGAAGTGTACTGGACGCGTATACCTAAGACTTGTTTTGGTTTGTTCTAGAATCTTCTGCCGTGACGTCATACATTCTTGTATGTAACTGTAAAACTATACGATGATTTGACGATTTCGAGCGGGAACAGTTTTCCACTATTCCTTTGCTCGAATGATATTCACCTGTTAACCGATTTTTGTTCGGATGTGTTTTGAATTAATAAAATAATTTATAATCGGATTAAAGCTCGGATCTAGTCCAGCTATAACCCTGTTCATTGAAAAGAATCTAATGTGAAATATTTTAGGGAAGCGTTGCCAAGAGATTTAGAAATTCTTTAAAGCGATCCAATTTGGTCGGTTAATCCGATAACCACTGACAATTTTTCCCTAATATTATTCATGAATTATTTAATAACTAAATAAATTGATGATCTGTTCTGATATAACTTCATGAATTCATAAAAACACCGATAATTAAATATTATTATACAAAATAATGATTATTAGTGACCGTTCAATGCGACTTCACTATGTATAGAATAAATATTTAATATTATGAAATATATATACCTCGATAGAGCAATAATCGGTTTAATGAGGCTTTTTGAATTTTGTACAAATATGTGTATTACCTATATGTTAATATAGTATTGAAATATTATCAATTTAATATGTATTTCAAGTCGTTTCGAAGAAATATAACGTCCGATTTATTTAGACAGAATAATGTGTAATGTCTAATGTATTACATGACAATCGCGTAAACGATTTTACGCGACTTGATATGAACAAAATGTTTTCTTTAATTAAAAACATTATTGAGATACATTCACTATGTCTATACAGCGGTTAGTGTTACAGGAGGGATCGGTTGGAACCAATTCTATAGGAAAGAATAATATGGAACGCCTATAGGTGTTATAGATAGGAAAATGGCGGCCCGCGACGGGGCGTATTACAAAAGCCACATAGCAACGATTTATTATTTAAAATTATATATTTAAATATATGTCAAAGTAAGCTTTTGTTATACGAACGTCGCGGGTCAGAGTCGGCTAGGTCCGTTCAAATCGAACGTCAACGATATATCGTCACGATATCGATACGACCTAATCACAACCGGCTCCGGATAGTAAATGTTTGTACGAAGGCTGATATCGAGCTGTTTCTTACGTTTAATGTGCGAGCGGATTATATAGACTGATTAGATGAGTGTGCAAACGATCGCCCCACGACCGACGCGTCGTCCCCGGCGTTACTGTAACGATTATTTTTTTAGTTTTGTTTTTTATTTGTATAATAGTTTGTACAGACACGTTTCGTAGTCGTATTTCCTTTGCCAAATGACGTCAACAGTTTTGTTAATAATTTTCACTTAGCGATAATTTATGTTATAATTAGAGATTACAACCCTTCGCCCCACTTATGTTGCTATATATAATGCGTTGTTCAATATCGCTTCAGTAGATGTAACGGTGTATCCGAAATTATGTATTCGACGATCGAAAATCATTTAAGTATTCTGGTGTATAAATAATTAATTGTGTAATGGATTAGTGCGGAGTTATCGATTTTTTGTGATATTGATGATAATTTTGTATAATATAAAAGAGTTTAATAACACGTTGTTAGAGGTAAATTTTACAGGTCTTTATTTAAGCGTGCTCGTTGAGTTTGCGATAATTGTTTATATAACGATAATTTTTATGCGTTACGATTGTGTAAACCGGTCGTATGTTGTACAAATATTGTAGGTACTGGTATGTTTTTAAATTTTACCATAAAGCTTCATCTGAATGGTATTACAAGTGTACATGCTGCCAAATTTAAATTATATTAAAATGAATACGTTGAAAAAATTTAATATGTCCTAAGAAATCTCGAACATTCGACTCCTTAATAAACGTAACACAAGTAGTAATACGAGCCGAGTAAAGCCAGGTCACACAGCTTGTATAAAACGTGTAAATTGTCCGTTGTAAAATTGTTTATATTTGAATATTATATTAATGGGAATAACATATGTTATGTTACTATGGGCAGACTTGTGACCAATGATTAATTATTGACGCAATGTGAAATAAAGCATATTTAGTTTTATGAAATATATTGTCTTTAATTATTTCCCTCGTCCCCACCAGGGTAATAAATATGAAAGAAATGGGCGTCTGGGCGATTTTTATGAATAGATATGAAATTTATATAGATTTCAAAACTCTAGAAAATCACATTTTTACTATCTTTGGAGCCTGGGTACAACCGAGTAACACACCTTGGAGCAAAACTTACATGGCGAGTGGCGCGCGAATTACAACGCGTTCACCTCTGTTGTATAAAATAGCGATGCGACTTTTGACCCTTAATGTACCTATGCACTACTTATCACTTTATCACTGCACTTATGATTTTGATTACTCAACCATTTTATTTTCACGGAAGGCAGTGTTTTTACAGATATCAATAAAAGATATCGCGCACAAAATATTCCTACGTGGTAAAAAGGTAAAAGGTAAAAGTGTTAATCAATATATCATACTGATAATAAACCCCATTCATTACATGTATTGCGTGCATGTCGCCATTAATGTAATAATTAGCTCAACTTATGATTATTTCTGAATTCATATTTCCTTGACTTTTTTAATCCAATAAACTGACCCGATAATCGAACATTACAAGCAAACGCTAGAAAAGTACTTGCCGGAAAGTTGCGCAAAAAATATCGTTTTCATAACAAAACATATCTTCTTAAAATTATGACGGTCATCACTACGAGAAATTCGTAGGTATACCGCACACCGCAGTCTTACACGTGCCGTCATCAGCGTCTTTGAGGTGCGAAAGACGAGAAAGACTACTGCAAGAAATGATTATAATAGGGTTGTCGTTTATTAATAATAATACTATAAATTAGAAATCCATGAATTTTAGATACATTTACATAAACATAGGATGACAAACTTTTTCGATTTCTTTATTATTTAAGATTGTTTTATTTTAATTCAATTCGATTCGAAGTCACACTCGAAAAAACTGAGAGTTCGATGTTTTTGAAAATGATGTTTGTTTTGAGTTAATCATTTGAATAGTTCATTTCATCTAATTTAATTTATTATTTTCTCCATGCGGTACATGAATAGCCATTGGAGGCGGCTATAGCTCGGTATGTCGTTAATAACGGTCAGCCGGTATCGGTTTCGATCAGCGTTTAGCGTTTATTTAAGAAATTACTAGCTTGCCAAATAATTTGACCGGATGATATCAAGTTCGCCCCGTGTTACATTGGGACTAAAAAATAACTAGCGATGTAAGGTGTTTAATACACCGTCTTACTCTTCGGGGATACAGGCTTAAAGTTATTTTATAAAAAAAAATATTACATCTTAGATCAACAGCCCTAGCTTACAATGACTACTGAATGAATCAGCTGATAGCGACTACAGGGTCAACAAACCGTAGGTGAGTTGCCAGCATTTGTGAATTTCCTTGATTATGGTTCAATTTTTCAATAGAAACATAATCTTTAAAACTGTATTGTATTGTTATTTTTAGACAAAGATTTTTTATTTTATTTTATTCGAAAAGGTTTATAGGTAGACAATATTACCCTTTCGGGTTCGACGCCAGTTAAAAAACATACTGTATATTCACAAGAAAATGAATTCCAATTTAAGGGTTGGTTGATACAAGTAATGTTTTGATGTTTTGAATCTCTTTATTTGAGAAAAGAGCAGCGAATATGAATAAAATACGTAATAGCAATTTCTTTAACGGGGAAACACATTAACAAAAAAAACAAATTGGTTTTATAACATAATAATTTATTATTTAAGAACAACAGACACAATATTTATATCTATTCATAAAATATGAAAAACAATAGTTTAAGACAAGAGTTTTCAGTAGTTTTTTCAGAAGAACAAGTACAATAAATAATAATTTATGCTTTTAATTTCCAATCGTAATAAAAATTTAGCTACTACAATTCCATTAAAACACATACACAAACACACATTACATTTAATTTGGCCTTTTGTACGCGTAATACTGAGCTTCTGCAGTAAATAGAAATGCACACGTTTCGTTTAATTTATTTTTTACGATGACAACACTGAACCAAAAATATAGTTGAAAATAGAATTATGCTAGAAAAATCACGATGAGCCCAAATTTAAAAAAAAATTTTTATCATCATGAGTAAAAAGATAATTTTCCAAAATAAATCATCGAACGAACTATTGCAACATATAAGAATACAAAGTTATTATGTATTTAATAAATACTTATATAAATAAGGACTAGAATCTCTAAGGACTTACCCAAGAGGGTTCATTTGTACGTATATAAAAGCAACATAATATTAGCTAATATAACTAATCTACGAAATTTCCCAAAAAGAAAATTACTATCCCTTTCTAAAACCTAACTTAATAAAATAATTCTGAATAATGAGTGATTCTGTAATAGGCTATTTGACACTATTGGAAATATGCGTCGAATTATCGCCATCCTAGTAGATAGTAGTGTAATAAAGCGTATTTAACACAATTTAATAGAAAAATCTGCATGATTCATTCATATTTTACGAATAAAGTTCGAGATATTTTTCAATATGTCTACCACGACAAGAACGCTCTCTTAACTAGTTGTAGGGCTGGTGACGTCACTGGGGAAATTATTAGAGATGGGTCGTTGACATATTTATCGTTAACGAAAGTAGACCGTTCATTTGCGTTCATGAACGCGTCAATCAACTAGTTCAATTCAACGACAAGTTGAAACCAACTTTAAATGGTTTTTTTATCAACGATTCAACATAGACGTCTTACGTATGAATCACATGTAGTAATGCGTAAATTTAAAACATTAATTGGTTGAGACCGGTTCATTTATTTGTTGAATAACACTTTGGACCGCACTAATTTAAGTTTTATAGCAATAGTTTTGGAATATATATTATATTAATTAGTATGAACTGAATGTAGCTTAGTGAATACATAATACAAAATGGATGCAGGATGCCTATAAGAAATATTTGTATACGCTTTTGTTTATCTTTCGTTTCGTTTAAAATTCAAATTTTTTGATTTTGAATATTTATTTCTTGTTTTTTATCTTCAGTGATTTACGTGCGAAGCCAACCTTCTAATTAGTTTTAAATATAAGATGCCTAAGAAAAGTTTTAAAATTAAATAATTTATGTAATGTTTCAAATAATTAAACAAATTTCTTATTCTAACTAGAAAATATTTTAATATAAACTAAAAGAACTCAAAATATAATTATATAATTTTTAATATGATGAATTTAATAATATGCCTCAAAAGTTTCATTTAAATCATGTTTTAAATTTACGCATGGTTACATATTGTGATTCGGTACAAATTTAAGACGTCTGTGTTGAATCGTATACCTTGAAACACTTAAAGTTGATTTCGAATTGTCGTTGAACCTAACTAGTTGATCGACGCGTTCATGAACGGTCTAGTTTAGTAAACGATAAATACATCGACGACCCATCTCTACATCTTTGTGACGTAGCTCGGACAAAATGCGTCGGCCATTAAAGAGACAGCGTTTTTAGCGCCAATTCTAAAATTCAAACTTTAACATTAAATTCTGTTAAAAGTACTGCACGTTTCCCGGAAATATTGATGTGGTGTGTTTATTATGCTCTAAAGAACCATTTAAAACTGTTTTCAAAAGTCAGTCAAATAGCCTATTAGGCACTATTTCTATACTTTAAAAGAAGACAAAAAAAATTAAATCTCAATCATAGAAGATATAAGCCTCTAAAACTTTCATATTTCCTAGACATAGCTTACGTTCAAGAAAACGATTTTTTGGGTCTACCCAATGATATTATATAATTGACCCATACAAATCAACCGAGAAAAGTGCACCGCACTGCAGCGGCAGCACACATACATACAATATATCAAAACGATAGAAAGAGAAGAAATGAGATAGTTTTGTCAGTTGCACGTGAGTACACTGGCAACCAATCACCTAAAGGTAAAACGTCCTAATTAGGATGTTTTTAAGTCTTCAAAATTTTGCGCTTATAAGTTATAACTTATGGATCTAATATAATATCATTGGGTCTACCTAAGAACTTGAACTCTAACGACTTACTGTCATATTTGGGTGTTAATATTTGAATTTTATGTTCAAAATTATGAAGTAAGCTCTATTTCTTGGTTGTCATTAAACAATAAATAAACTTATATAATTATATCTATAAAAATTGGCCTATACTTACAAAATAGCGTAAAGCGAGAAAAAACGCCAATTTAAAATATATTATAGACTCGTTGTATTAGAAAAAAGTTATAGCTTTGTACATATTTTCACAGATATTGTTTCCCAAAAAAAAACATATATTATATAGTATACAATAGAAGTAGAAATATGAGACTTCGAGATTAAGGAATAATTTAGACTTTAAATGTAGCTGTATACAAACGACAATTAACATCAATAAATATTTATTGCACGAATGAATAAAAAATACCTATACATTAAATTAGATGCATTTTCTTAAGTTTTTTAGATAATACAAATCGTTTATTAATTAGGAACTTTAATTTATCGGGGTTTGTCAGATTCGATATTTTATACACATGTAGTTTTTTGATAAACAATATTAATAATAACAAAATGGTTTTTTTACCTAATTTAAAAAAATAAGTTTGTAGTTAGAATTTACCAAAGCTTGATAATTCAATAACAATTAATAGTGAATCGGTTTATAAAAAAATTATAATTTTCAGGATTTTTCATAACAACATTTATATGCAAAAAACAAATCTTAATATGTCATACTAAGCTGATATCACAACATAATAAAAATAATATTAGCTAAGTTCTACACACTATGGGTGCTTGGCGCCAAAAATTGGCGTAACTTCTTCTATAATCTATGTCATCATTGTAAAGTGTGGCAGGCCATTCAGGATCGGAACTTTACCATACAATGAAAATTTTATATTTATAGAAATAAATTTATACATTTTTAAGTAATAATAAAATATTTGCACAAGAAATTTGTTACAAGTGTTTCGACAACATTATTAAGAAACCGCACGGAGAAACAGAGACACAACATTTACAAATATTTAAAAATTTTAACATATAAACATTGAGACATAATTTTTTTAAATTCCTTACTTTGAGCCTCACAAATTACTTTTTAAATTATTGTCTATGAGCAATTATTTTTATTCTGTCCGGTTATGAGTTTTTTGATAGTCTGTAACCATTTCCTGGACTCTGTTTCTAACCGTTTCGAGTGCGGCGTACATATTTGGGGTGAACGGATCAAAATCCTTGTGTTTTTTTCTTCTTCTATAGATACCTTCTTTGTTGTATATTGCACAATTCATATCCTCCTATTGGATAAAGATATTTTATTCATAATAATATTATATTTTACAAAAGCATGTTTGGATATACCTACTATACCTATATAAAATATAAATTTTATTATGTATAAATTTAATTCGACTCAAAAAATTTCATTCATAATAATCTTTAGTACGGAACATCTATGATATATCTTACCTCAGAAACTGTATGATTTAAAAAATCCAATATGCCGTGCAGTGTTCTCCTTGTGTTTTGCACCAATGTGTCATAGTACACAATATGTATAGGCCCTGGAAATCCATTCAACCAATGTTTGTGGGTACTCTCCCACGATCTTAATTCTACTGATACATAGGTAGCCCAGTCTGCAATAATATTATTATTTCTACTTTACAAGAATCAAGAAATTCATATATTTTGCGAAAAAAAGGAACAAAGTATGGGACAAAGGAATGCAGGAAGGATAAAATTGGGTCTCCTGTGCTGAACAAAATAGCACTGACCAAAGTGTCAATCTTCTACTACCTATAGATAACAAATAAATATGCGATGGCTTCTTGTTTCAAAAATGTAGGACAGCTTTCCTTTCATTTTATAATATACCTTTATTTGTCGCTTGCTACGTGTAGGCTATTAGACTTTCATACTTTTATTTAAATGAGATTACCAACAAGCCAAACTTTCTGTATGATTCATTAAAAAATATAGCTAAAACAAAACGTCAAATTTACCAGATTTTTGATCGTGTGTTTTTCTTTTGAATGCTGACTTTGGAGCTGTGCCTATGTGACCCTTGTGTATTCTGTTAAAATCAGCCTGAAAATATCAAATTTATTATATCAAATCAAATTTATAAGATCAACATCACATAAAAAGAGGAAACAAAGAATTAAAATTAAATTATACATTTATTTATTAAGAAAACAAAAAAAGAAACATGAAAATAAAATAAAAAAAGCTGACCTGTACATATTCTACACTTCTAAAGCATTTTTGTTTTAATAAGTGTGACATAGTAAGCAGTTGTTAAAATTGTGTTGTATGTGGGACAAACTGAAAATAACAACATAAAAAGCAATCAGACAATATTAAATTGCAACAAAGTAAACAAACAAATATTCACTTTTAAAATATCTTGCACTCAAATTAAAAATAACAGAAAATCCTTGTTATGTTAAACCTTAATTAGTTTTCATTTTTAAATGTTTAAGAAACCTTCGCTCAAATTACTTATATGTAGTAGGTAGTTATAGATGAACCAAATAAAATAATTTGGTGTTGGCCTTTAATTTACGGAGGTGTATTGTATTTCATAAATAAACACTGAATAAAAAAATTGGCGTGCAAAATATTCCCAAGAGTACAAGAACATGCATACTAATAACTATAATAAAAATGTTGTTTTAGAAACTATTGTTTATGACAAGAAAAGCTATATCTATACTAATAATATTATAAAGTGTGTGTGTTTGTTAAATTGTAAGGGGGTAATCTCAAGATCTACTGAACTGATTTTAAAAATTCTTTCACCAATAGAAAGCACAATTATTGCTGAGTGTTAAGGATTTTTAATGTAATGCCCAACAACGTGGGCACAGGTCACCTAATAATTATAATTAAACTATCTATTAATTAAAGCTAAAATTTGCTTCACCATATTTGAATTAAAATGTGAGTTATATAGTAACCTACTATAATGAGGGTTATAGTTTCATATACATTTTTACAAGTTTCAAAACTTGACATATAACTGTAAGCCATCTGGTCTGGCCAAATGGTCATCAAAATACATATATTTACTCCATTAATTTATTAATTGCGTATACAAATAATATTCAAATAATATCAAACTTATTATCCTCAAGTGAATTAATTATAGATTTTTACCAACCAAAATAGCATCTCTAGGATTCCTTATAAGCAATACTGCTGCCTGGAACTTTTGATCAGAAGGAGGACCCTCATGAGTTTTAACAACCAACACTGAACCATTGGTCACATTCTCAGCTGGAAAACCATGTACTCTTAAACCATAATCCATGTATATTGAGCCAGTCATTATACCTGCAAAAATATTTTAAAAACAAGTTCAAAAAAGTATATACATAATACTTTTGCTTTTAATTTAATTTTATTTTGGTTTTTGGTATGCTTAGAGAAGCACATGGTACTTAATTTTTGAAATTGAACATGCTCTTGTTAATATATTATTTACTAGCTGTGCCTGCGACTTCGCCCGCGTAGAAAAGTGACTTTGGGCAGCATTTTTGAAAATGCCTATTTCTTTAAATTGCCATAACTTTTATTTCTCAACCGATTGACATGAATTAAACACTAAATGTTAAGTGAAGCTTACCACAACATATAATGTAAACCCCATCTAGATAGGATAAGCCGTTTCTGAGATTAGCATGCACAAACAAACAGAAAAAAATTTCAAAGATCATTGTTTTGGGTTCTATTGCGTTAATAAAGGTCTCCTATAATATTCTTTCTCATATATCTTCCATGTACAGACAGCGACTCGTTACATTTTTATTATATGTATAGATTATAAGCACAATTGTTGATAATATACCAAGACAGCCTCTTGTAACACAAAAAAGTACACTGCACTTACCTGTAGCTTGCTGCAACAGGTACCTCAACCAAGTATTTCCACTCCCAGGGTAAGACACTAATGCAACAACGCTGCTCGAAGGAGGTACCTTATATCTCAATTCTTTGCACCAATTCACACTTGATTGTCTTAAAGTAAAACGATTCATGTAGCTGTTACCATAGAAAGAATTCTTGGTTCCGTACAATGGACTGAGCATGAAGAGAATTATAGAGAAATGTATTGTTGCAACTACAGCCGCCAACAGAAATATCCACCTCCTAGACATTGCCTCTTCGACTAAATACCTAGTTCCTACATTTTTGTATTTGTCTTTCTCTTACTGTTTATATAATCCAACACTTGAGCAGTGTTGTGGAGTTTGCTTAGTTTTCATGATTTATTGGATCTAACGAAGAACAAACTACAAGTCTGTAAATAATTTTAACGTTCGTGAACAACGATGTAGCGGGCAGCGATGTTTACCAATTATGTCAATGTCTAGTTGACAGTTGACTGATATGAACTGGGCTACGATGACGTAGAATCTAAATGTATCTAAATATATTTTTAGTGTATTATTTACTGTCTGTGGTGTTATATTCAACAAATTTATTAGAGTCATAATCCTCTAATTTTTTATGGCATATTATCTATCTCATTCTAGGCATATGTCTAGTTCTCTAGAAATGACCATGGTATTTCAGATATTTTAAAAAACCTAATTCTATTTACAAAATCAATATATACTTTATATTTAATAAGAAAAACTCTCACACCACACCATAATAAATATAGTTTAAATATGTTTATATATCCTTTATTTTCATAAATCTCTTGTAGTGTAACTTATATAAAAATAGATATTTATTCTTCTATTGTGAGATATGGGTATAGCGGATTTTCCGTAAAATAGTGTTGCAATTCTCTACATTTCCTAAGCATATTTCCACATACATCTGCAATGCTAGTACTTTTGGGGAACTTATTTGTTGTAGGACTTTTCTTGCTTGCAAGAGATCTCCTCTTAAGATATTGCACACAGCTGCTTTTGCCCAGACAGCAACACCAATAACATCTCTCATTTGATCTGGGAGTCCTGAAACTAATTCATGTATCATGGTTGGCTGTAAATGTTCTATTGCTTCTACTGTTTTATCCAAAATTATCAATGCCTCTGCTGCATATATGTGTGCCCAAGTCTTGTGACTGTTTGAAGCATCTGTCTGACTTAAAAGCTCATTGGCACTTACTAATGCTGCAAGAGGATCCTGAAGATGTAAAAATATATAACTTTGTAACACTAATATAGAATTTTTTAATTCACATCTTTGTTTCCAATTTATTGGAGGCCCAGGCGGAGCTTGTATCATTGGCACTGTAACATCTGTGGGAGCATCTTGATTTGGCAGTAATGTAATTGCATTTTTAAGGCAAAGCGCTGCAAATTCTAGCGATAAGGATGGTATTGCAAATGATTCACCAGATGAAGAATATTTCTCCTTTTCTTTTGCTACCAATACTCTGGTATGAGATCCACTACCTAGTTTTTTTACAATAAACTTCTGTGCTTCGTCACAGCAACACTTCTTAATGCAACATTCAGCTAGCCGTACCCAAACTAGTGGATTATTAGGATAATGTCTCGCTGCTTCAACAAGACACTCAAAGGCCCCTTCAGTATTCTTTGTTGCAAGCAATGCTAAACCCAGATTGTATACATATATAGGACGATCCTTACACACTATCAGCCTTTCACTATCGTCACTCTCCATAGTTCTAAAATGTTCTTTCAATGCATTTTGAAAATACTTAGTAGCTATATAAGGTTTCGTAATAGATAAATATATAACACCAAGATTGTTATTTAAAGCTGCCCATATATCTTCTCCTTCGCTTTTCAGATCATAACTATACTTCAGCGTTTTATATAATCCCAATGTGTTTGCGGCTTCATTAATATTCCCATTAAGATATTGATATTGTGCCACTATGCTTACATTCTCTATAGAATCTGGTTTCAGTTGTATCTTCTGTCCAAGGAATACCTGAGCTCTACTAACAAGACGTTGATACAAATCACTCACTTCATTATTCGATTTAAGATTCTCGCCGTAAGTTTTCGCTACTTCTAATGTTTTATCATAAGTGCGTCTGCAAAGAGTACATTCTAATAACAATAATATAACACACTGGAGTAACTTTTTATCTTTCACTACCTTTGAAGTAAGAAGTTTTTCAAGAATAGTAGCACTTTGATAATAATAGCGGGAGTGGTACAGTACGACCGCATAATTATATATAGCGAAGGGGGATGCTGTTTCCTTTATACTTTCATCAGGGAAAGTAACACCTATGCAGTCTGATAAAGTTGATTTAAATTTCGTAACATTCTTCATGTCACTCGCAGCTAGTGCCACTATAGCTTTATTATGTTGTATACGTTTCAACAAGACAGAATTGTTTCCAACAAGACTTTCCAAGTCACTAAGATGTTGCAGTGCTGATGCATAATCTTTTTTTAAATAGCATTGGTGAGCTAAAACAGCAGGTTCGTCGGAATAGTTCGCCATATTTACAATGTCCAAATAAAAAAGTAAACTAATATTTAATTCCAATTCTTATTATAATATGAATTTATTTACTTCGACAGAAAGGCAAATATGACAAGAGTCACGAAAGCGATGACATTGACATCCGACATTGACAGATTGAGGGATATGCTACAGATTAAAGATTTATGCAATTTTTGAAATTATTATTCTAAGATAAAGATTAATACATTACTATTTTATTTTTGGTTGTGATTTTGTTTTATTACAATTATTACTTTATGTATGGAGTGGACAGTGGGCACATAATTAACTATTTAGTATTTACCAAACAAGAGTAGTACTCTGTAACATTTCTTTAGTATCATCGATTTACTGTAGGTTCTTTCATACATGTACTTTTAAATATTATAAACTTTTATGTACATAAAAATTAGGTAAAAATTAAACAATAAGTTGATTGTCATTTATAAGTTAAGGTACAAAATTCCATTGAAGTTGATTTGATGGCTTATTCATGAAAACCAAGAATCAAGTAATGATAACTCAATATACATACAATATTAAAAATATACATATATGGATAGAAAAAAGTAAGGGTTCTTTCATAATTAATGCGAAATCACGCGATTCCTAATTCTATTTGGTTTTTCTTTTTAAAGCACATAGCCCACTTGCATGAAGCCAAAATACTGAATAGTCAATAGGTTATTTAAATTTTAATTATTAAAACAAATATTGTCTTTTTTATTATACAAGATTGCTTTGTTAGCAGAAATTTAGAATCTGAATAGTTGTATTTTTTTAAGCATCAAGTTCTATTCCTAGATATAAGAATAAACATTGAAATAAAACACTCATTGCACTAAATCTTAAAAAATATATTGTCTGTATCACACGGGCGTAGCCAGGTTTTAGAATCGGGGGGGG
>JADANM010006423.1:6388969-6405912 GCA_026213755.1 Eurema hecabe
TTAGAATTATTTATTTGCATAGTGAAGACACTTTCCTTCTTAGGTATGGTTGTTACAATATCATCTGATGAAACAATTTTAAAGGTATTTTTAGTATCCATTATACATATTCCTCTTTTACCAACGTAACTAGGGCATTTAGAGCGTACAACTTCCAACATGCTTCCGTGAAAATCAGCTTTATAAACTGTTTGCGTAAATTGTTCCCACCTTTTACTCGTGAGATCAGGAACTTTTTTATCTAATTCTAACATTTGAAACATATATCCTTCCCCCATTTCATTGATTGCCTCCATATCTTTATATTTTATACTGTTTCTCGATATAGTGTAGAAACCTAAACGTTTTTTTTCTTTACGTGTTAACAGTTTATTTTTATGTTTCTTCGGCTTCTGTTTACGGTCTTTGCTTTTTGTTTTTGCAAGCAAAAAGTCTTTTTTTAATTCATTTTTTATATTAACAACATCCGATTTTGGCACATTGGATTCTAAAAAATTCAGTACAGAGCTATAAGCTTCACTATTTACCTCATCTTCCATTGTATATATAAATCGAAGAAAAGTTATTTAAATACAATTCTCGTTTTAAACTTCTCGCACATTCAAATATTTATTTGGTTATCCTCGGTTAACATTTTACGGATTTAGTGACAACTGACATTTTTTTTTCATTTCACAACAGCTGTGGGGAGTTTTGGCGGGAATCTTGCAGCGTCTATATGTAATCTCGATTGAATATTCCTTTTTTGTTGCATAAAGTGATTTAATATATGATTGTGATAGTGTATCATGCAGTAAACTAGCTTATAAGTGTCCAAGAAATGAAGAATTCATTTGAGAGCGCTTAGTAGCGCCGTTCCGATTGCTCCAAGATTCGTCGAGGGTTTTTTGTAAAGCTCACTATCACTTTACAAAAGACAAAGAAAAATATAACTAAAGACGTGGCTGTATGGGCTTTGTCCCTTTGCCTTCCCACTAAATGGGAGAATTATACTAAAAAAAACTTTTGATTGATATGACAATATTATATTTTAATATTTATTTGTACAAAGACTATTCTTTATAATATTTTATCATTACTAAGCCCTTGTAGACCATATTATATCAAAATTAAGTTAAGGATAACTAACAAGCTAGGTATATATTTACAATATTTCATAAACTATATTTTATGTAAGCTGACTCATTAAGTTGGTTTAAAAAATTATTTTTAAGTGGGTATGTACGTCACACACTTAAGAATACAAAATACCTCGTATTGTCATAATAAAAGAATCTTATTACTCACTATATTAAATGGCAACAATTCTGTCAAACCCAGTGTCATATTGTCATCGTAGGATTTTGAAAACTTTACGTTTAAAATTCGTTAGAAACATCAAACAACAGAGTTTAGCATTTTGTTCAAGAAGTGATGAAATATAAAATAATTTGAATACATTGCCTATCCTATTAAAATAATAAACGTGGAATTGATAAAAGAATTGCTATAAATTTTGTATGTACAAAAGTTCGCGAATTAACTTTTTGCCTATATTGTTGGTAACTAGCACGCTGTCGTCTTTTGCAATTTTTTAGTATTTTCTTAAACTAAATAACATAAAAAATGGATGACTTTATGAAAATAGAGAAGATCGGTGAAGGTACTTACGGTGTTGTGTACAAAGGTAAAAACAAAATAACGGGTCAGTATGTGGCAATGAAGAAAATAAGATTAGAATCTGAAGATGAAGGTGTACCATCTACTGCTATAAGGTATGTTGGTATTTGGTTGCATTAATTTATAGGAACTTTTTTTTTGAGACTTAGTTGAGTGAGTTCAGTCATTTTGTTGAGTGCCATCACAATACTTCATCAAACTCTAAACTCCAAAGACATACAATTTTTATATTTATTGTATTAATTTTTTTTTAATTATTACAGAGAGATTTCATTGCTGAAGGAACTCAATCATCCCAACATTGTGAAATTAGAAGATGTGTTGATGGAGGAAAACAAATTATACTTGATTTTTGAGTTTCTCTCTATGGATTTAAAGAAATATATGGATACTCTTGGTACGGGTAAAGTATGTATCTATTTACTTATATTGATAATGTTTTTTATGCATTGTGAATTAATAAATTCAATGAGAACTGCCCTGCCAGATGATGTTTACAATTATTATGACAATATGAAAGTTAGACCTTATTATTTAGTCAAAATTAAAAATGGTTTTTCATATTTATTACTTGTTATGCATGTTATATATATGAACATATTATGTCAGACTAATATACCTATATTTTTTTTAGTTCATGGATCCAAACACAGTAAAGAGTTACCTGTATCAAATAAACAGTGCAATATTGTACTGTCACCAAAGGAGAATTTTGCACAGAGATTTGAAACCCCAAAACTTGCTCATAGACAAAACTGGTATTATTAAGGTAAACTTTTTTTTATATAAATTTTTGTTACAAACTCAACAAAAAATACTTCTTCATAGTAAGTAGTTATAACCGTAGCGAAAAACATTGCAAAAGTAAAATACTGGAGCTGTATTATACCTCAAGGAGTATGTACGAAGGCTCATACTGTTCTACTGGCCATATATAATCCCTTGTACATGTATTTAAAACGCATAAAAAAAAATATTTTAACGTCAAAAAACAAACCTTCATTTTTTTTGTTTTTATTTAAGTGTTATTCCTTTGGAAATATTCACTGTATGTAACTTTAAACATAGCCCAAGTAAAATAATCTGGAACATAACAAAATTGCAGGTAGCAGATTTCGGTCTAGGCCGAACCTTTGGTGTACCAGTTAGAGTGTACACTCACGAGGTGGTCACTCTGTGGTACAGAGCTCCAGAGGTGTTGCTAGGTGGACAGAGGTAATAACATGAAATAAGGAGCATTTCATTTAAGGCAGACAACTTGAATTGGTTGCTGTGCTGAAATTTATTAATATTTGGCATATTCGTGCTTCTAAGCAATATAAATGTATTTGTTGTGTGCTCTCAAAACATAGTTCACACAAAGTAGAATGTCTTGAGTTTTTATAAATTTAAAATTAATATCTTATAATAATAATTAACTAAGCTAATTTTTAACTGGGTCAAAGTTTATAGAAAAGTCCATGTGGACAGAGTTGCTGGCAACAGCTAGTTATATATAAATTTCATCTTTTTTAGTTGTCTCATTGTGTCACTTGCTAAATGTATGCTAAGATCTTAAACACTTTGTTATAACAAAATTATTATATTTATATATATGCATTGCCTAAGCTCATGACTTCATTACTGAAAAGTAGATTAAGGAATGAAATTATGTAAAATTTGCTAGAAATTAATTTCTATTTTATGATTTCGTTTCAGATACTCCTGTCCCATTGACATGTGGTCTGTCGGTTGTATCTTCTCCGAGATGTCTTCAAAGAAGCCTCTATTCCAGGGTGACTCAGAAATTGACCAGCTTTTCCGTATTTTCAGGTAACTTACAAAATATTACTATAGTTGCTTGGAAACTATTGCCTATAGCCAAAATGATGTTATGTGCTTGTGGAGTCTTTATTTTTACTATCATCATCTTTGCCTTTAATTTTTTGCCAATTAGTTGGGGGTTGAAACAAGTTTTTATGACAATTAAAGTGTACCAAAAGAACAAAGAAGCAAAAAGCTGAAGATAAGTTTTTCTGCTGATTATGAATTGTGTCCTATCAGGTTTTTTTTAATATTATTGTTATGTTCTTTCAGAATGTTGCGCACACCAACAGAAGAGATCTGGCCCGGAGTTTCTTCTCTACCAGATTATAAGCCTACTTTTCCCAATTGGACTACATTCAACCTGCACAATCATGTACGTTGAATTTTTTTCTATTTAAAAATTATTTAATGTATTTAATGTGCAATGCCAAGTAATCTAAGTAATCAAGTGCTAACTTGCTTCCCAGTGCAAGTATTATGAAGTTTTAATAATGTGATATAGCAAAAATCATTAAAACAGTCCAGCAATTCCAGAGTTATAATAAAGTTTGAATAAACCTGACTTTATTAATGTATTATTCGTCTGACTACAATGCTTAAGATTTTTTGACAAGAATAAATTAAATGAATTGATTAATTTGTGATTTCATATCTTACAGGTGCAAAACCTAGACGAAGTGGGAATGGATTTACTCCAAAAAATGTTGATATACGATCCAAGTCGTCGCATCTCAGCCCGAGACGCCAAACGTCACCGCTACTTCAGAGATGTGGTGCTACCTCCTGGCCTGACCATCACCGATGCATATGTCAAGCAACCGGAAAGCGAATCTGTGATCGCTATCTAAGTGTTGTGTTAACAATTAAGTGCCAATGAATTATTTATGTGAACGAGAAGAGTAGTGGCAGTCCCAGTTTGTTTGTGAAGAAACAACTGTACAGCATTTCTGTTTTAAAGTAAATTATAACTGTAGCCAATACAGGAATAGCGGTTTAGGTTTTTTTTAGTTATCGTTTAGGGTCTTTTATTATAAGTATGTATGTATTATAATCTTAAAAATGCTGTATTCATACGAACATTTTATAACTACATCAAAATATTTTGTTGTGCCGAAAGTTCTACTTGAACTAGATACAGTTGAAAAGATTTTTTATTAAGTAATGGTGATTAATTGATAAAAAGGTGCAGTGCACTGCCATATTTAAATGACGAGCTTATCTGAATTTTTGATGGCATTATAACGAAAATCTGAAAATATTGCCTAAGAAAAGGAAAACACTTCTGCAATTAGTATTGGTGTATATTCCATGTAGCCAGAAAAAAATGCAAAGCATGCAAACAATATGATTGATGTCTGTTTTATATGAAGATTGGAAAAGGACATAAATGTATCAAATTAATTTTAGGTTATTATAATGTTATATTTTTGTATTTATCGTATGCAATGTGTTGCTCTCTCAATTTCAATCCAAGCAAGGCAACAAATTGCATTTCAATAATTATTCAATGAGGATTTAAATAATAAATTTAGTAAAGTAATTGGTGTTTTATTTATAAACTGATATGCTCCTTAGTGTTTTAGGAAGTCTTAACTTTTACCAACACACATTTTTCTTTATTTCCTTAAAACACTCTGGAATTCTCTGTTCGTTCATAGCTATGGATAGGCAAGAAAACAAATGAATGGATGAATCCACCCAATGAATTTTCAGTAAATAAAATTTCGTAATTTTGAGTAGTAAACATGATAAAATATAGTTTTAGTATTAGGAATAGAGGCATAGGAAGTAATTTTGCAACTCGATTCATGCATATCCTCTTTAGGAAAGTTTTGGGATCTTTCCTCCCCTATTTATATTGTAAATGGCACCTATTCACATTTTTGGTTTTATTTATTTATGAATGGGTGAGGTATAAAGATGTTGATTCATTGTTTATATTCCAAATTTATTGAATGTTCTTTGTTTTCTTTTTGCGTATTATTTTCAAAACTCATAGATATAAATTACACTGTAGAAAAAAACACAGATAACAAATATACAATTTTATTAAGGCATTAGTGATGTATGGTGTAAACAGCTGGGTGTGTAGCCGATGGTTGCTGTAGAATAATCCTATGAGCTACTCCACTGAGGTCCTGTTGACCCAAACCTGACACTACTGTGGCTGGTTGGAGCTGTAATTAAAATAAAATGATTTATAAATAAAAGTTACATACATCGATTTCTTAAGAGTGTAATTATTTCCGAGGAAAATTGAGCATGATAACGAAGATTCACTAAAATTGTTGTCCAAATTGATATGAAATATATCTTTCAGTTTTTATTTCGCCTTTATAAAATTTACAAATGTAAAAATTTAACATTTCAATAGAGGTTAATTAAAATTTAACTAAAAAATAATTAATCTCTAAAACCTTAATAAGGTTACAGAAATACATTATATTACGAACCTGTAATATATTAGGTATCATAGTTTGGCAAGATGATGTAGCAACATGCAGCTGTTCTTGTTGTACTTGCTGAACGCCAACAGTCTGTAAATAATAAATAGATAGATAAATAACAGGACAAGAAAACAATAATAATGTATAATATCTATAATTTATGGAAAATACGTTTATCATAGAAATAATTCCTGGCCAACCAATTTTGTCATGTAAGCTGTGATAATTTAGGGCAACCAAGTTAGTCATATAAAATATTAATTATCGGCAACCATGCCTGTCATCTATTCAATTATGTACTAAATATCACACTTAATACATTGGATTAGTATATTTTTTCTATATAAATTAAATAAAACTAACAAGGAATATTAACATATCATTGTTCATATTAATTACAAGGTACTCACGTGAATCTGTATGGGTTGCTGTTGCGGATGGATTTGTATTGTTTGTACTTGCAGTTGTTGGGGTTGCTGGAAATTATTAATTAATTATATTTTTTGCAGGCATGGATCACTTTAAAAAAAATATACTCATCACTTTAAATAAATAGTACGGTGTCGTGTCCGTCATATTCTATTAAATTATCTTTTAAATTAATAAAAATAAATATCTGAAATGATATGCTTACTGTATTAATGTTATGTTGATGTGTTTGTTGTAATTGTAGAGATTGCACCGAAGATATCACCGGATATTGTTGCTGGACGCTCTGTAAATAATAATAAAATAGTTTAAATACAAACGTCAAAATTTTAACTACTTGAATTATATTAGTTTGCACGTCGTTGTGCGTTCCTTGTCTAAACTGATAGCAGTTTAACCATTTTCAAAAATTATCATTTTAAATTTTACACTCATTCAATCAACTCATTCAAATATTTTAATTTTTAAAATAGGACTTTTAGCACAAAAATTATAGACAATATTGTGTTATGAGATTAATAATTAAATAGGTTTAAATTCTTTAAGATCTTAATATTGCCCCACACATAACCGTATTAAGGTTTTGCAGATCCTTTAATAGTTAATTCAATACCTGAACATGTTGGTGTATAGGCACGGCCAGTTGCTGCACGCTCCCAACTTGCACGACCTGCTGCTGCAGCTGTTGCACTTGTTGCTGCGGCTGCAGCTGCACTTGCTGTATCTGGTGTTGTTGCTGTTGTTGTTGCTGCTGTTGTTGTTGTTGTTGTTGTTGCTGCTGCTGTTGCTGTTGATCCTGGGTCAGTTGTTGTTGTTGCTGCAATTTTATTTTTGCTTAAAACATGTAAAAGTAAGTCATAAAATGACATCCTAGTTAAATTTTTAAGTTTAATTTTTAATTACTTACTAAAAATATCTATAACCAAGTGTAGAAAAATGCTTACCCTAAAAGCGTACAGTTTCTCAGATCCGTCCGGATTGAACACACACATTTGCACATGAGTCAACATATGTTTCCTCAAACTGTGCAAGTACATGTAACTTTTGACGCACAGTCCACATTTATATCTCTTCTGCTCGTTCTGCGTCTCTTGAGTTTCGTTCTGCGCTTCATTCTCTTCTTGCTCTACTTCTTTCGCCTCTTCGTCTTTCTTCGCTACTTCTGTGCACTCTGTCGAACTTTCTTGATCATTCTTGGATTTTTCGTGAGTTTTTAAATGTTTCTTGTATGCGCTGGACTCCATGTACTCTATTAGGTTTAACAAAATGTTTTTTTAATGTATCATACAATTTTACTTATGACTAGAATGGACTACATGAATCTACATATTACTATTGTGTCTGTTTTATAAGTTATTATGGGCCAAGCTTCGAGGAACTTTCTGTTTGTTAGACTAAAAAGGTTTTTTCGTGGTTAAACGTATACACATATCCCTGGAATTTTGTGTCAGATTTAAGTAGTTACCGCGCGGCGCGGCTAGTTTGGAAATAAAGCAAATTTTGTTCATAATATAAGTATTAGTATAGAGTATAGAGACACATAAATGCATGCCTGCTCGAAGGACCATATCACTCACCCTTCCCGCACACGGCGCACTGGTGCTTTTCAGCGGCGGCGGCGTGGCTGCGGCGGTGCACGGCCAGGTAGGACGCGGAGCTGAAGCGCTGCGGGCACAGCTTGCAGCCGAACAGCTTCTCACCCGTGTGCCGCGCCGAGTGCACGCGCAGCTCCGAGCGCGACGCGCAGCCCTTCAGGCACACCGGGCACGTGAACCTGCACGTGACGCGACAGGGGAGGGAAGGGGCTTGGTCAGTTCATCTGTACTATTGTGACGGTCTTTATCTTTGTACTGGATTGGTTGTGGAATATCTTTAACTTAAGTTTAAGTTAGTCGCATGAATGCAGCCAGAGGATCTATTTTATTTTATAAGGGACTCCAACATGGCGTACATAAATTTTACAATAAGGAAGTTAAAAAAAAATCAAGCAAAACATTCGAATCAATTCGAAAAGAACACCTTATTTAGATGAAAATAAGACAAATTATATTATAACATTCAGTAATAAATAAGCACATACTTAATTAGGAAATATTCTACAACAAACATCAACACTAACTTCTTGAGCCCCGTGTGCGTTATGAGGTGGTTGTTCCTGGCGGAGGAGGTGGTGAAGGTGGCGGCGCACAGCTTGCAGGAGTAGGGCTTCTCGCCGGTGTGCGTGCGGCGGTGGTAGATCAGCGCCGACTGCTGCGCGAACCGGCGCTCGCAGAACTGGCACTCGAAGGGCCGCTCGCCTGCATACACACGTTTGATTAAAGCTGAGACACATTCTATATTCACATGTACTAACACACACATACACACGCACAAACACACACATGTTACATAATACATGAGACGTTTCAGCGAGTGTTTAAAGGGTACTGTTTAATGAATAATTCATAGTTTTGTCCATATATTGAGAAATAGACGAAAGACAGCATCAAATAATTATAGTATTGTAAGTCGAAGCTGGAAAATAGAAGGAATAAGAGCTGAAATAAAAGACATCGAAACTGTTTTTTCCTTTTCCCTTAAACCATATATATACATTGCAAAGTACTAAATCTTTTTTTAAATTTCTTCTAAAAGCATTATTTCTAAAAACACTAAAAGATCAATATTTCAGTTTTAAGATAATTCGAAATGTCGAATACTTTTGTAGTCGACCGTACATCTAAACTTACCAGTATGTACCCGCATATGAGCATTGAGCTTGGAGACTTCATAGAAGGCTTTGTTGCATATATTGCACACGTGGTTGCGAATACCGCGGTGTTTCTTCATGTGTTGGCAAAGGGTCGAGTGGCGCCGGAAAGCTTTGTTGCATTCAGAGCATTTGAGTGGTTTCTCTCCAGTGTGAAGACGGAAATGTACCTGTAAATTATATATTTGTAAGCTTAGTTTAATAAGGAATGTTGGATAAATATCCTACTAATATCAATTTAATTTTGCCTGGATGTACGTGAGTATGAATGTTGGTCTTTCACGCAAATAGCATAGAAAGGATGTAGCTAAGTTTGGCATGGTGGAATTAGAATCTAGATTAACACACGGGAAAAACCGCAGGTCACCTTATAAATTAATTTGTTTTATCCTATTCCTGCCTCCTTCCTAATAATTTACTTTCAAATTGCCAAACACATGTCATGTAACACTTGATGTCCTAATGTCAAAATTGTATAAAAATTAAACATCAAATAACTTTTAATACTTTTACTATATACTTTTGTTAATTCGCAGTTTAGATAAAATGGGATTCGATTACTACGGAATACTTGGCGTTAAACGTTCATGTAGCCAACTGGAAATCAAGAAAGCGTACCGTCGATTAGCCTTAAAATATAATCCGGAAAAATATGACAACGACGACAATATGCGGAGGATTTTCGCTTTAATAGCAGAGGCTTACGAAGTGTTAGTAGACCACAAGCATCGAGCTGTTTACGATCAGTACGGAGAGGAAGGTTTGAAGAAAGGCGTGCCTGGTCCCACGGAATATATTCAACCATACTCATACCACGGCGAACCCATTCGCACCTTCGAAGAGTTCTTTGGCACAATAAACCCGTACGCAAACTTATTGGACTATTATGAAGATCCACCACCTATGTTCGACTCTCCATTGGGAAAAGGGTACAAGGAAAAAGATCAAACGATTGTCCGACCACTATCCCTATCCTTGGAAGAAATATACAGAGGTGGTTTGAAGAAGATGAAAATTCAGAGGCTCGTTTTCACAGATGAGAAGTGTTCCGAGTTAAAATTGCGGGAGAAAGTATTGTCTATTCCTATAAAGCCTGGTACATATCCGAACACAGAAGTTCGTTTTAAGGAGGAAGGTGACCAGGGCCCTACAAGAATTCCTGCAGATGTATTATTCATTACTGAAGATCGTCCACATGAGACGTTTGTCCGATCAGGCCTGAGCGATCTGTTGATGGTCCGTAAGATATCACTGCAGCAAGCATTGTGTGGCTTCATGATAGATATTAAAACTTTGGACGATAGAGTTTTACACATAAAGATAACAGATGTTGTAACACCTACTTATGAGAAAATAATCGAAGACGAAGGTTTGCCGGTGCCGGTGTGCCCGAAAAAGGCAAAAGGTAACTTAATTATACGTTTTCAAGTTGAATTCCCTGAATATTTATCGAAACGATCCAAGAAGTCCTTTGAAGAAGCGTTCAGAGTTAAAGATGAAGAAGATAAGAGATTTGAGAAACTAAAATGTGGTGCACTTTCGACTTCTTCGCTGATTTAATGGAAATTTATTATAATCATGTAATCTTTTACAATTAAATTCTTTATATTAGAAACGCTTCGTTTATATGTATATCAGCTTGAAATATTAATTTTATTATTATATATAAAGATTAAAGCATACATAGGCATAAAAGAACGGAGAGAGCGGCTTTGTTTTATACCATTTCCACCTACCTTCAAATCAGTCGGGTTATAGAAGGTTTTGGAGCAAACTGCACATATATACGGTCTCTCCCCTCTATGCCTGGCCATGTGCGACCGTAGTGCGTATCCGCTAAAGAACCTCTTCTCGCAAACAGTACACTGATGCGTCTTCTGTTCAAAGTGGGTTTGTCTGTGGCGGTAGAGAAGGGTTTTGGTAGGGAAAGTCCGCTGGCAGACCGAGCAGGTCGGCTGCTTCGGGGGACGCTGTTCGTGTGTCCTCATGTGCATCTTGAGCATGCCTGGACCCTATAGGAAGACATATATCGATTAAAAATATTAATAAAAATAAAACGTTAAGATCTGAATTGATATAGTTTGGACACGAGTTGCTTGTTGTTTAAAAATAGTTTTAGGATGTTTTAAATATCAAAGGTCGGACAATAGTTCTATTAGAAGAACTTATGTGTAGATATTTAAACAAGGTATATATAGTGATGTTGTTTTAACTAGTGTATAGTATTTTGGAGTTAATGAGCTGCAATGACATGAACATTCCCATTAGCTATATACTAATCCATAACTCATCTAAGTTCTCCGCGTACTTCGCTGCAATGGTGCGAAAATTGACATTTACAAAACTGTACTTAACTCAGAAAACCACGACAAGTAAATGAACATACCTTAAAAGTCCTCTCGCAAATGGGACAGCTTGGTGGCTTCTTGCAGTTTGCCTTTATCCAGTTACTATGTGACCGCATATGCTGTTTCCACCAGCGGGCGTGTTTGAACTCCTTATGGCACAGGTTACAGACATGGCGTCCAGGCCCCACCGCACATGTAGTTTGAAACACTACCATTTGGAGATAGTTCTCTTCGTCAGAATTGAAGCCTTTATCATCTTTCGTCTGAGGAGCTTCGGGTTCCGGTGGTTGAAGCTAATGGAGTAATTTATATTGTGGCATTATTATATTGCTGTTTAAAGAACTGAGTCGATTTGATAATTTTTACACCAACGCAGCCTTACTTATTCAGTATACCTATCTATGTATATGTATATTCCCAGGAATATATGAAATATTACAAACGAAAAAGTTTGTAGAAGACGTGTGTGAATGTTTTTTATTCTTTTTTTTACTGTATTTTATTTGAATTGTTTGCTCGTATCGACGTAGAAGACTTTGTAGCAAAAAATTGATTCATCAATAACTTCATCAAAATAATCTCTGCTAATTTACTCATAAATTAATTAGGACTGATCGGGTTTTCTCAAATAGAACTGTGGTTAATTAAAATATAACAATTCTTACCTTATCTATATCGAATTCTTCTTTCTGCAGTATTTCTTGGGTAACATTAGTAGTGTTTTGATCGGTTTCAGAAAAGAACCCTTCTAAAACCTGATTGGTATTGAGTACTGGCACTTCGATGAATTGCATGAATTGAGAGTTATCTGAACATGATAGGGACAATGCGTTTTCAGCCTGAAAACATACCTTTGGGTAAATTTCCACATCTTTATTAAACTTGTAGAGTAGTCTTATCTGTACGCATACAGCAGTTTTTACATTTTAGATTTTTTATCTGATAAAAAACGTACCTATAAGAAAGCTGCTATTAAAAATTAATAAGAACAGTATTTTATTTTTAATATTTAATAAAAATTACCGCATTTGTACTTAGAGAACATAGACCTGTTATTCTTTTTTCTCTAAGAAGCCATTTTTTTAAATTATTAAAAAGATTTACTTAACATAAAGAAAATTCTCTCGATTAAGTACACATTGAGATGAGTATGATTTTTTTTTATATTAATCTATATATATAAAAGAAAGTCGTGTTAGTTACTTCACTTATAACTCAAGAACGGCTGAACCGATTTAGCTAAAAATTGGCAGGGAGGTAGTTTAGAGCCAGGAGAAGGACATAGGCTACTTTTTTACTGGAAAAAAGGGTTATAAGGGAGGAAGGGGGGGTCAAAGTTTATATGAAAGATCACGCGGACGGAGTCGCGGGCAACAGCTAGTAAAATATATATTGTAACAAACCTCACTCTTCCGTAATTCTTCATCAGCATTCATCTTCTGCTCTCGAAGTATAGCATCGTTCCTCTCGACCAGTTCTTTGAATGCGTGACACCGAGATATTTGGTGTACACACTGTAAGCACAGCTGATGCGGCAACCCGTCGCCAATAGCAACCTAAAGGTAAATTATTGTGTTACATAATTTGTAAATATTAGCAACCTGTGGGTTACCTATTAACATGACATTTTGGCGAGAATCTGGCGGCGTCTATGTGTAATCTCCATTGAATATTCGTTTTTTTGGTGCATAGTGATTTAATGTTTGATTGTGATAGTAAATTATTCAGTAAATTAGCTAATAAGTGTCCAGAAAATGAAGAATGTTTGTAAATTTCATTAGTTTATATACTATACAATATGTTATCGTACCAGTTGCATATCGGCGTCAGAATTACCTTTGTTTTTTTTTCTCCTTAGGTATAATGAGTGCCCTAGAAGACATCACTCGTAAGTGATAAGGCCGCCCGTTACAAATGTTGTATCCAATGAAATATTAATGTTGTATATTGTAACAAAGTGTGAAAATAAATAAAAAAATAAAAGAATTCATTCGAGAGTGAGTGCATAGCGCCGTTTCGATTGCTCCAAGATTCGTCGAGGTTTTTCGTAAAGTTCACTATCACTTTACGAAAGGCAGAAATAATTGTAGAAAAGAAAGAAATAACTTATAAGATTGCGACTGAAGGACTTTGTGTCTATGGTCAAGAATTAAATAAAAAAAAAAATAACATTCCCATGTTGAAAAAAAAAAAGTAGTAATAAATCGCATAGTTACTTCGTCTGTTTATCAAATATGCTTCTATATCTCAACATAGAGCATAGTCCCGAGCTTAGAAAATGGATAATATTTTTTGGTTGCCTTTTTATCGAAAAATGCGAAGAATATATAATAACTAGCTGTTGCTCGCGACTTCGTCCCCGTCGGATCTACTTCTATTATTATGTTATAGTGAGTCAATCTTAGAAGATAGACATATTATACTGTCGCGGACTTTTTTTTTAGATAATTTAAAGAGGAATAATTCTTTCATACATATTATTTTTGTATCTTGAACCGTTTTTGCAGCGCATGCAAAGGGAGCCCGCAAAGATGAATAATTTTCCCCGTTTTATCCATATTTTCCATTATATCTTCGCTCCTATTAGTCGCAGCGTGATGTTATGTAGCCTAATGCCTTCCTCGATAAATAGTCAATTCAATAAAAAAAGAATTTTTCAATTCGAACCAGTAGATCCTGAGATTAGCGCGTTCAAACAAACAAACAAACAAACAAACTCTTCAGCTTTATATATTAGTATAGATATAAATAATAAGTCTAAATAAGCATATTAAGTCGCGGTATGTAGCTACTCCATAGTCCTTACTGATATTATAAATACGAAAGTAACTCTGTCTGTTTGTCTTTCTATCACGCTAAAACTACTGAACCGATTAGAACGAAATTTAGTGCCAAGATAAAGCCTGTGGAAAGACATAGGTGACTTTTTTTAAAGGTTGCGCGAGGAGTTGAAACTTTTTATAATTTTAGGCTTTCACAGCCAAACCACTGAATCGATTGTAATGAAATTTAGTACACAGATAGTCTAGGGCCTAAGATAAAACATAAGTTACTTTTTAATTGGAAAAAAGGGTTATAAGGAAGGTTTTATATAAAAGTCCACGCGGACGGAGTCGCGGGCAATAGCTAGTAGATAAATATATAAAATAACAAAACGAAATATAGATTTTTGAATGTACTTAAATAAAGAGTTTTAATAAACATTATAAAAATAATATTTTTTACAACTTGTTATTAAAAGCTTAATTTGACAAAAATAATTATTTCAGTTTATTTAATCTTTTCTCTTTCTGTTATTTTTCACATTTCAAGTTTTTAAAAATTGGGAGTTACAGTAAAAAAAGTAAGTTTTTTTTAATGTCATTAATGTGTGTTTTTAAAGTAAAGGAATATGTAATAAATCTAAACATATCATAATTCTAAATAATATGTAAAAGTTTTATAAATAATAAAATAAATATACGCCCATCATGCTACTTGGTTACAAATAAAATAAAATCCTGTTTTTCGGTATCTCTCTCGTTCTGCATTAAATTTCTTTAAACAGACAAAGACAGACGCATATTTCTCAATCGAATTCCTAGAATATTATGCACAAAGGTGAAAAGAAACATTGAAATGACGCTGTCCATGATTTCTAAACAAAGATGACTCGACGCGTGACACAGTCGCGCAAGATACGCATTTCCACGAGAGCGATAGAGACAACAATATTCCCCAAAATGCCTATCAATTCGTCATCTCACCTGCACTTTTGATATCCCCATCAGCATCGTTGCAGTCAGCTGTTCAAACAGTGGTCGCATATCCTTTTTCACTTGCAAACAGGCACGACATATTTTCTCAAAATTATATTTTGGCACCACTTTCCTCGCGGTCGCCATATTGCGATAACCGCGATTGTCCTTATTTTATCAAGGCTTATAAATAAAATTCTCTTACGCGTTTCACTTTTTCAACAAAACAAATTCGTTATTATTTTCGGTACGTTATGGCAGTAATCGATAAGGATTTATCACTATTATATATCAAAAATAATAATTCAAAAATTATAATATGTACGTAAGAAAGACAGACATAGACTGTAGTTTGTAAAGTAATCGAAACGGGTAGAGAACTGTCAAGGCTGGCCCGATGCCGATTTCGCCATCAATACCGTGGAGTGAAAGAGATCGCTGTAGTGGCATCGAAGTACATTCGTCTCGTTTGTTTTAATTGAAATACGCAATAATTGATTCGGTTATAGGCTTAAATCACAAATTAAAGTAATTATTAAGAAAAATTATGCATTGATAACTAAAACATATTAAATTTAAGACTATAAAAAAATGGCTTCATGTTTCCGAGCGATTCGAAACCCCAGACACATGTGTAAAAGAGATAAATAGATGTTTAAATGTCGAACGAAAGGAATAGTTGTTCCTTTTTCTTCATTTTGAATTTCCTTTCAAATATTAGGGAATTTATGCTTTTCACATAATATTAACCTTTATTAATTTTATAATAGGTATTTGTAAAAATGTAATGTAAACGTAAAAAACATTATTTTGTTGAAGCGATGATAATAAGTCAGTAACAATCTGCCTGCGATATTAATTTAGTTTTTGTAAAACTGGCTGAAAATAGAAGGCTATCCTCAATATTATCAATACATATCATAAGTATTTAATATAATATTATTGAATAATTATTGTATTTCGATTTTTTATAAATGGAAAGTTATTAGGTCTAATCTAAAAATATTGTTAACAGTCAAAATTTTATTAAAATCAGCTTTTGAGGTATTTCAAGTACTTTTCATAAAATTCACATTCGGTTTAGGTACGTAAAACTAAGTTAAAATCATTTGTGATTTTGTGATCTTACTTTGCTTGGGAAATATAATAAATGCTGTTACGCTGCCACGCTTATTAAATTTTACAAGGAAAATAAACTATTTTTATACATATAGTCTAGATTATGTTTTCCAATTGGTCACCTTATAGTTGTTTAATGCTTATATTAATCCCTACACCCTGAACATTTCATAATTAGCCCCCATGGGGCCTGGCCCCATGGCCTGTATGTCCCAATGTGGAAAGAACAAAAAAAAAATAAAAAGGCTTAGATTAGAACTTCTGGTTCGGATCGGGTGTTACTATAAATTAACTAGCTGTGTGCCGCGGTTTTACCTATTTTTTAAGTTGCATCAAACTGCACACTGTGTGCAAATTTAATTTAAAATCGGTTCAGTAGTGTAGGAGTCAATTGCAGACAAAAAAAGGTGACACGTAGTTTATTATTAAGAAGATGGTACTTGGATATTACGTATCTACATTTGATGTATATTTAATATCCAAATAACCAATTTTTCTTAAGTATTAGGTAATTTTACTTCATTTTGTAGCAGGCGTTATTCTGTAAAGTGTACCTATGGAATCAAATGGATTTTGATCTTTTTACCATATATAAAAAATAGCCTTTTCCCTTAAAAATATGACTCAATTTCTTTACATTTTACTACGA
>JADANM010006423.1:6406012-6424132 GCA_026213755.1 Eurema hecabe
TAAATTTTACAAGAAAAATAAACTATTTTTATACATATAAGTATAGTCTAGATTATGTTTTCCAATTGGTAACCTTATAGTTGTTTAATGTTTATATTAATCCCTACACCCTGAATATTTCATAATTAGCCCCCAAGGGGCCTGGCCCCATGGCCTGTATGTCCCAATGTGGAAAGGACAAAAAAAAAATAAAAAAATAAAAAGGCTTCAGCCTTCAAGTATTAGATCTTCTGGTTCGGATCGGGTTGATTAACTAGCTGTTTGCCGCGGTTTTACCTATTTTTTAAGTTGCATCAAACTGCACACTGTGTGCATTTAATTTAAAATCAGTTGAGTAGTGTAGGAGTCAATTGCAGACAAAAAAAGGTGACACGTAGTTTATTATTAAGAAGAAAGGTATAATTGAATATTATGTATCTACATTTGATGTACCTATATTTAATATCGCCCTTTCCCATAAAAATGACTCAAATTTTTTTACATTTTACTACGATCCATTAATATATTTACAATAGTTTGAAGCCTTGAAGCACTTCGAAATTGTCTAAATTGTTCAAATATGAACAGGATTGTAAAAGTAAACTATTAACGTTACTTTTAAAATTTTGTTAGCGCAAATCCTACTTTTTCAATTAGAGCATTAAGATTTTCTTCATTCATATATCGAGAATTTTTAAAAGTATCTACCAAGTAGTGCTTTTGCTGGATGTGTGTTAATACAATATGTGGAATGCCAGAAAATCAACAAATGTTTTTCTTTAATTTGACATTGATCGAAAATGTCGCAGTATGCTTTGTAATTTAAAAACTAGGAGAATTTAATTATTAAGTATTAATGATTTATATTATATATCTATCACTTTGAACATATCGACACAGAAATATAGACACAGAATTTAGATTTATTGACATTTGATTTGACAATTTGACACTGACATAACGAGACAAACTTCCTAAAAAGCAAAAAGGACTATTATTTATAAATTATTTTGAACATAAATAATGCCTCAATAAATTATATACAGAAATGAAAAACATGAAACACTACGTGAATTATATATATTAAAGGTTTAGTTGCATCAGGTGTGGTTAGTACTGCTTTGATGTAATTTTGTATTGATTTTCATATCTGATTATATTTCTACCGTAGTGCGTATATATATTTTTGAATGATACACTTTCAGGCGCACTAACTATGACTGAACATTTGGAGCTACAGCATCTCGTTGACCTATCAGCTGGTAGTGGCGATGAAACATTACCCAACTTACTGGAAAACAAGAGACCTCTAATAAAACGATGCCCATACCTAGGCTTGTTGCTGGCGACATTATCTTCGCTCTTCTTTTCTCTATGTTCTGTGATAGTAAAGAGTTTAGTTAACATAGATCCTATGCAACTTGCTATGTTTCGTTTTATAGGTGTACTACTTCCTACTATACCCATTGTTATTTATACAGAACAACCTATTTTTCCGCAAGGTAAGAGAGTACTACTTATATTGAGATCAGTTGTCGGTACAGTGGGATTAATGTTAAGTTTCTACGCATTTCGCAACATGCCATTAGCAGATGCATCTGTTATCGTATTCTCTGTACCTGTGTTTGTGGCTTTATTTGCTAGAGTATTTCTTAAAGAGCCCTGTGGTATCTGGAATACAATTTCAATTATATTGACCTTAGTTGGAGTTATATTAATAACTCATCCACCATTTTTATTTGGCAGTGAACCAGTTGAATCAAATCAGAACTATAACAGTCTGAGAGGTGCAATTGCAGCATTTGTATCAACAATATTTGGTGCAAATGCTTATGTGCTTTTAAGAGTACTTAAAGGTTTACATTTCTCTGTTATTATGACTAATTTTGGTGCTATAGCCATATTGCAAACTTTATTCTATTCATTCATATTCGGTGTACTTTGTATGCCTAATTGTGGAACAGAGAGGTTTTTGGTTGTGTGTCTAGCCTTATTTAGCTATTTAGGTCAAATTCTTCTAACCATGTCTCTACAGATGGAACAGGCAGGTCCTGTAGCCATTGCTCGATCAGCAGATATTGTTTTTGCTTTTCTATGGCAAGTAATGTTCTTTGATGAGATTCCCAGTAAATATTCCGTGTGTGGGGCTGTGTTAGTACTTAGTTCAGTATTGCTGGTAGGTTTACGGAAATGGGCTCTTGCTCTTCCGGCTGACTCACAATTGAGAAAAATGTTAGGTGTATTGGCACAATAAATAATATTAGGCCATCTATGCTTAAGTAAGCTTAGTTCAAATAATTGAATCTCGAAGTTGGTCTGTTCTAGTCATAACCCAGTAATCCTATAAGATTCTATTATATAGTTATTTTATCCTTTGTAAATAAATATGAAGACTGAGTATGAAACATAATGTCATGCTTTCTCATATCTAATAATCAAATCAACAAGCAACATCGTAATTCGTAATATACTCAGCTTAAGAATATAGCACCTTTAGCTATGAATTGAAGTTATTCAAATGTATCTATTTCCCTATAAGACTGTTAGACTTTACTTGTGTGCTTTTGAATTCTAGTCAGCTCATGTTAAATAATTTGTTCTCACAGTAGTTCCTCAGTTTTGATTTATTGTCACTTCTTGGCTCAAACTTATAAGTAATATCTGTAGTATAGTAAACCTATTATAGCATTAGTCTAAGATTGACGACAGTTTGTATAGAAACCACTACAGATTCTAAATATGCTTCAGATGCCTTTTTAAATTTAATTATGTTGACTAATGTTTATTGTGTGAAATTGGTCATGTTTAAATATATGTAATATATGCACCTGTCATTGCAGCTTGTTTCTATCTTTGTTAATGCAATAACTATTTTAGTCAGAGTATCTATCTGAAGAATTATAATAGGTTTTATGAAAGTATGATAGTTAACTGGTTACTTAGAATTGAAATGTTATACTATAAGAGAAACATCAGGCACTATAATAAAAAAATGTGGTAAATTATTTTTTTTTTAACTAAATCATTACTCTACAAGCCTTTCGAGAAATAAATGTGTATACATATAACAACAGTGTTGTACAGAATTGTAAATGTTCGTACATTTCGTACTTCTATTCACACTTGTGTTGCTAGTTAACTATTATTGGGTTGAGTTCTTATCATACTTTCATAAATACCCCAAAATATACATGGAAATGTTATTATTAAATAAAATGTTATTTGGTTGCAAACCACTTCAGTTGTATTAACCAGTAACCAGTATAGTATATTTAAGGATAAAAATAATGGTACCTTCAGTAGCTATTAAAAAGGTTTGTTACCTAGTTTTTATTGTGCTTACTATTCCTAATTATTATTAATGATACCAAAGATGGAAACATGAAAGCAACTTTTACTGTATTTTGTTATTAATATGCTAGTCATTTTTTAAACAATTAATTTACATTATTTTATGTATTATGTTCATAGTATTACTGTCTTCGTATTAACTATTAACTTACTAAGGATCCTAATCATTAGTAAGTTAATAGTTAATTCATTCAGACATAATCAGGTACTTGGTAGAACATAGTGTCGTGTTATTATTGCTATTCATAAAAAAATTAAGTAAAATCGTTACATTTTTATTTATATTGTTCTAATAGAAAACCTATTCAAAGTTGATAAAAATATCAGTTGATTAAGTGATCAAATGTTATTATTTTTAGAGAAATCAATACACTTATTTATCTTTTAAATTGCGCTTTCTATTCCTACTGTAATGTGCAATAGTTATAAATAGTTATTTAGTAAGTTTATGGTAATACTATGTAGTAGAAAAATTAAGATGATTGAATTGTGATATTTTTATTCACCTGTTTATTGCTTAATTTAATTATAAACTATGCAGTTAAATTTCTTTTATTTCAAATTATTTAAGTATGGAACATATTATATTCTTTGTCGCAAAAATCGGTTTCTTGAGTTTTCCAGCTAAGGCTAAGGACTCATGAAGCGGTTTTCACTCGCGCCCGCGTTAGCGGAATGGACTGGAGTTTTTTTTTCAAACTCACGAGACCGGAGTTTTGTGCGGTTACGCAGCCATCGCGGTTGCGATTATCACTCGTATTTCGTAAATGTGACGGTTGATTATCGCAGGTCGGGTGATTGCAAGACGGGTGGTTGCAAGACGGGTGGATAACGATTAACGATCAGTTCAGTTCAGTTCCAGACCGTTATCGATACACACCAGAAACGAGCTGTTGCGTTATATTTACTTCACAGAAGAATTAAAAAAGTAGGCCTAAAAGGTTCTTGATACATCCAGTGATTGCGGAAAGATATCGTTACGGATTATTTGTTACTCTTATTAATGAGTCAAAGAATGATCAAGAAAGGTTCTTTAATTATTTCCGAACGTCCGTTTCTAAATTTCCTTGGCGCGATCGCCCTTCAACCGATCGTAGGTTGCGCGAGCGCGGGTGTAAAACCGAGGCGGTTGCGGGACCACGAGTCACGACCCGCGCCCGCCGGTGCAGCGGAGCCCGTCAACAATCGCACACGCCGCGGGCCGCAGCCGTAAAATGCGTCGTGAAATGTGCTTTGTGCTTTAATTTTTTACATAAATACCTATAAAATATTAAACACTTTATTCAACATACACCTTATTGAACAATTGAATATTAAGGCATGCTTATTCTAATAATCAAGTTATCTATGAAGGGATATTATATTCTGTGATATTTTTAGACATTGACAGTTGTCAATAGACGATGGAGTATAGAAAGTAAATATTGCAATTTGGTTATTGAAATTGACTTTATACAGATTAGAAAGTAACAAATATTTTTTAGATTAACTAGCTAAGCGAATTGGAGACGTTATTTATTATTTTATTATATTATCTAAAGGTTTATATTTAAAATGGCTGATCGTCTAACGCAGTTACAAGATACCATAAACCAGGTTGGAATCGCTGTATATTATGTATAAGATTGCTTATTCAGGGATATCCTTTCATGTTTTTTTTAATTACAGCAAGCAGAACACTTTTGTAACAGTATAGGAATATTGCAACAGTTTTCTACGCCGAGTAAGTTCCCTGGATTCGATCGTAGCGGGTCTCAGACGCCCCAACAGCAGCAGAGTCAGGAGGATTATGCTGTACTGTTTGCGACGCTCATATCACGATGTGCTAAGGATATTGACACACTTATTGAGTCTTTGCCGAGTGAAGAGAGCTCTACTGAACTGCAAGTTCAAAGTTTAAGGCGACTTGAAGCTGAAAATAAGGAAGCAGCTGAACAGTTAGAAGAAGTAAGTTATCATTATGTATAGTAGCAAATGTGTATTTACACAAAGTCTCAAAATTCTCCTTTTATGGTGTTTGTAATTATACTCCTTTGAAATATTTCGACTGATTTTCGTGAAATTTTCTGTACATATCCGTTAGGTTTGAGATTCAGAGATCTATTTTTCATTCTCCTACATGATAAAGTGGAATCAACCCCAATTTATTATTTTATTTTTTTTGCTATGCATCGGGCCAGCTAGTTATAGTGTAAAATCATAGAACATAAGTTTATCAAACATTTTGTTAAATGTTTGCTTTGTTATCAAATTGCAAATGATTAATCTTAATTATAGTTATTAATAATGGAATTTTAATGTATTATAAATATAAAGTACATGACTTACTAAGAAACACATTTATATACACTAATAACTTAACCTCAATATGCAACATTAAGATTGCAAATGTATTCTAACAGTTAAAAAATAAAAATTATAGAACACAATTTTTTTTTTAAATTTAATTTTGTATTTTGGCTTATAGGTGGTGCGTCAGGGTGAAATTCTTTTG
The DNA here is from genome assembly GCA_026213755.1 of Eurema hecabe. Classification (NCBI taxonomy): domain Eukaryota; kingdom Metazoa; phylum Arthropoda; class Insecta; order Lepidoptera; family Pieridae; genus Terias; species Terias hecabe. The sequence goes on from JADANM010006423.1 coordinate 6,411,837, forward strand.
GAAAAGATTCAAGGAGCTCTCAGCGATATAGCACAAAGTCAACTTGATATGCAGAACCCCTCTCAAATTCTAGAAAAAGATGTGAAGCCCCAATTATAGGGCAGGAAATTTGGTGGCTGGGGTCACCAATAATGAATATTAAATGCTAACTAAATGTCTGAAGGAAAATCCTTACTAATATTATAAATGGAAAAGAACTCTATCTTTATCTGATGACATTTCTTGCAAGGATAGATTCAGCTTTAATACCAGGGATGGTGAAATAATTGTGGTTAAGTCAAGAACTTAAAATCTAATTTTGATAACAATAGATACAAGTAAAAACTAGGCATTTTATTTTATTAATGACATATACATTTAATCATTATGTTTAATTAGTGGTTTACATAATTGCTGGAACCGCTTGGATCTGCCATTGATTTCTAGCATTATTCACTAATCTTATTTGTGATGATTAAAGCTCAGACAGGAAGGTTTTTTATCTTCATGCGAGCCAGTTACATTTAAGGTGTACCAATACTAACTATACTATACTTCCCTATATTTAACCCTTTATCTCTGCGTCATCATCAAGAACCATCTTAATACTTCCCATACATCAAGGAATATTTTAAAAATAGAAGGATACTGATTGTATCCTTCTAAGACTGATCTTACATACATTATATAGTTTTTTGGTAATAAAATAACTCTTAATAATAAATCATGTACAAACTTTAAGCCCCTTAAACCCCCTTTAAAAATTTTTTTACTATAGATCTTATGCAGGTTACCACAGGATAAGAGTTCTTATTTCATAATATTTAAGTTAAATCTCATAAGATTATGCCAGACTGATAGGGCATACACTTAGGTTGTTTAAAGATTAGAATAATGTGAAGATAAGAAATTGTATTAAAGAGATGTGTTATAATTTGTATTTTATTTAGTTCTTTAAAACGTTAGAATAAGAAGTATTAAAGGTGTTTCTTATACTGTTTCCTTTTTATTAACCATCCTGGAAATCTATGACTGACTAAAGAGTACTCACTTGGTTGCTAAGACATACTTTGTGTTTTTTGTCGACTGTGCAGACGAAGCTTCTGGGTTCTTATGAGTATAGTAACCTCAGGATGTACTCATTCCTGCCTGACTACATAACATATGTAATATGCATGCTGAAAGAAAATCAGTGAAGATGATAATACCTATAAAATTTTAAATGGTGTTTAGAATTTTTTAGTTGAGAGTGTGATTAGTTTGTGTATGTACAAACATATTATTTCTTTATTATACATATTCTTTATTGCTATAAAGCAATGATATTATATTATTGTAGTATCATTTATTACAGGCATTAAGACTTAATAACAATTAGTATTTTAACTTTCAAAGAAAACTAGTGCAAAAATAAATTACAACTGACAACAACAATTATATAAATGTAAGTATTGACTGTTGCTATATAGAAAACGTAGCTAATAATTAGAATTCAATTGTAATCCTACGTGCTGCACTAAATTATAAATATCGTAATTTTATTAAGTGCATCATTTCTATTAAAACGAAAGGAAGTTATTAACACTTACAGTTTCACACAAAATATAGTTTCTTCTGACCATTAGTAAATGTAAAACAGAAGATTTACTCTAAAAGAAAAACTCAATTGTTTCTTAATTGCATAGAGACGCATTAGTTCCAACAACTGTGGAGGTCATGAAAATGGATTTGCTGCAAAAAGTTAACTCCTTAAACTTCCTTTTCCTGGTTTTTTAAGGGTCTAAGTCATGGCCACGGACTTTTATTATTATCTTCCTTTATAACTTTTTTAAGTCAATAACTATCTTGCTTCCAGAAAGTAGTTCGATCAGTGATTTTCTGAATCACTGAATATTAGTTTTTTTTATAATGTAAATATAGGTACGCATAGGTTAGTTAGAATTAAGCGTAGAAGAAATTTTGCTCAAAGTAAAGTGCACACTCACACTCACTTGCAGGGCTAATAGAAATACATATATTATAATAACTAAAATATATGTAAAAGTTACCTAAAATTTATTTTAAAGCCATAGAATAATTGCGTTAAACGCAAGTTATACGTCTGTGCTTAAAAATATACTTACACAAAATTACTAAATGACGCCCGCTTGGCGCAGTGGTAGCACAACTGCTTTTTGCGCGAAGGGTCGTGGGTTCGATTCCCACACCGGAAAATATATTTGTAATTTACATTTGTATTTTTCTGGGGTCTGGGTGTTGCTTTGTATTGTATGTATGTATTTACAAAAGAAAAGTATACACATACATAACACAAGCTTCGGCTTAGCTTGGAACTAGATGGCGCTGTGTATAAATATCCTGAAAATATTTATTTTTTATTTATTATTATTATAAATTAGTAAACATCGCATTTAAATATTCAGTAAACACGGTCGCGATAAGAGGACAAATTAATCATCTGCAGTAATTTTTAAGATCAAGGGAACTTTTTGCTGGCTGCATTATGCTGAAATTATCTGGCTTGCACCGGGGTTATACATTTTTACCTTCCACAGAAATACATCGTCATTTTTGTTACAGATATTGTATTTCGTTCGTTAAGTGAGAGTTTAGAGTAACGGTGCTTATTTAATATTTTTAAGGCGGGCAACACATTCACGAGGCATACCTATTGCCTGGTAATTAATTGTCCATGGTCTTAGGTCGGTAGTCGGTCCCTTTACCTACCATGAATCTCCATTCTTCTGCTCAGCAAAAACATTGCAAACATAGTTCAAGCAATTAATAGTTTAGTTTTATTATATATACAACAAATAATTTTATAGACAAGTGACGTAGATATTATGTAGCGACCGCTTATAATGCACCGAGTTTGGAACATCATTCATGAAATTTGTTTGTTCATATTATGTATAATTTAAACACAACTTCTAGACATCGAACCATAGGGGTCTAACGGCAGGTCAGTCAGTGGACTGGTCGAGGATCCAGGTTCAGGGGAAGGTTAGGTACATCCTTCCTTTCTCCTCCGATACATAAAAAGTAAACGTGTAAAGTAAAAAAATAAGATTTTAAAATACAGACGTTTTATTTTTGTTTTTACCGTGAGATTAGATTCCACAAAGTTAAATAATAACGCACACGACACAGGACGTTTTTATTTTCTTTTGAATTTATAAATTGACTTCTGTAAAATGTTTAAATTATTTTAAAACAAAAAACGCTCCCATTTCACTTTCGTTGCGACAAAATGATAAACGGTTTCTAAAATAAATAGGGTACCTATCTAATATTATGTAGTTGTTAAGTTAAAATTAGTCAGTAACCAACTGTCTGTTTTAATTTGTATCGTCTTATTCGTTATGTGAAATTTATTAGAGTATAAAAGGTAATTGCTGGATCTGAATGACCGACTCAATACAATGAAAAATTTATTTTATACTTTAATCAAAGACATGTATGTGGTCAAGCGCTCGCCTATCGCAGTATAAAAAAGGCTGTAAATTATTATATTTAACGAAAATTTAAGAAAGAACCGGATCTTATACGAACGTAACGCTGCTCAACTAGTCAACTATAAAAAAAGCATGGCCGGGGCTAAACACCTCCTGAAGTGGGTTAAAAATTCGATGTATTAATAATACAATATCAGTATTTAAATTCGATAATGAGTATGAGTTCCTTCATTGGTCACGGGAAAAGCGTTCGAAATTCGTATACGCCCGAGCATAAACTATAAACATTGCAAAACGATTCACCTGCATCTCACGAGTCGTCCGGAAAACCGGCTGTCATAGTATATCGAAAACCGCAGACATTCTCGCGGCACACCCAGCTTCTGCAGTCACCTGTATTTAGTTGATAAACAACCTCATCGCCGCGCGAACGTGGAAACGACTTTCATACACGCGCGATACGAAGTTCTAAATACGATTTTTTCCGTTAAATAATATTAGCGGCACGCGCGTTTAAATGAACGCATCGTTCGAATTTTAAGTATTTTTTTGTGAAATATGATTTGGATTCGGTGTAAAGTGACTGTTTGGTAAACTTTAGTAAATTAAAGCTATAAGTTCTAAGGCGTAGTGAGTGTGAAAAGTGGACAAGAACGGATCGGGTCCATTCTCCCTTTGCGCTTCCGTAAAAGGTAAGTTTTTTAAAATATTTTTTATTAATTTGAAACTTTTTTTTTACTATTTTTTGGTTGGAAATTAATCTATTTCCGTTGAGACGTCGAAGCATTATTTCTTTTAAAATATTATTATTTTACATTTTTAAGATACCTATTATTGTACGTTACAGCTTATATAATCGTGACCCAATTTTATTACATAAAAATATAAGGTTGTTTTTCTTGAAAACATTCCGTAGCAATTATGAGCAATTAATAATGCGTTACCTAATTGTAATTCGTAATGGCGAATATTAATGCTTTTTGAATGCGGTCAATGAGAATGTTATCAGCTCGTCGAAAATGTATTCTGCAGGTATCTAATGACGTGATTAATTTTATTTGCCCTTTTTATATTAGTCTTATTATTTTATTTATCCAAATAAGATGTAGAGAGACAGACATAGACTATAGTCTAAAGGCATCCTTAAGAAGTTACTTAGCTCTATACTTATAACTTATGTATAATCCAATTTAAATGTCTAAAGTCTATGCCATTGTAGAATACGTAGGTATATAAAATACTAGCGGACCCGTGCCCACTTCGTTGAGCATAATGTAAACAATCCTTTTTTTATATTTTTTTTTATACTATGAAGAACGGAGACGAGCTGGACGCACTCCTGATGGTAAGAGTAACGCCACCCCATAGCCAATGCAGTGCTACCCGGAACTTTGCTATAAAGCCCAACTTTTATATAGCTTATGACAGCAATAATGCGACTTTCTATTGGTGAAAGAATTTTTAAATCGGTTCAGTAGATCCTGATATTACCCCTTACAATTTAACAAACACACAAACTTTACTTCTTTATAATATTAGTACTAGTATAGACTAGTATACCTAGATTAAGAATTAAGCAAGCTCTCGCCCTTTCAAAGGATAAAAAAAAAAAAAAAAAACCTTTGGAGTCGAATAATGGAAGCTTTTTTCTTTCATATAAAAATATACTATAATATACGGATAGGATTTATGATTTAACCCTTTTTTTAAATTAAAATATTCTTATTAGACCTAATAGTTATTATGAAAGCGAAATTTTATTTTATAAGTCTTATATAAAGCATGTACCTACTGCTGTAATTTGTTCATGCATGCAGTTTATGTAACAAAAAAGTTTTACCCGTATTTCGTTACTTGAAATTACGCGGGGAAATCCACGGGGTAGACAACAAGCAGGTCTATAAAGAGACAAAACAGCTATTAACTGATAGATTCGATTTGGATTATGCGGCGCCGGTCTTGAATACATTTCAATTTGTTGCCGGTGAACACGCGATGTTATGTATGTATGTACGCATAGAACAATAACACCTAGAACCGTAATGACACGCAAAGTGAAGCCATTTCAAAGTAGACAATTTTGTCTACTTTCATAGATCGCCAAAATGCATCGCATCAATTCGTATGTTTTTCGTAGATTTAAGTTTTCACATTTATAGGGTAAAATTCTAATAGCAGTAACATTATAGGTGGGCTTGTGTGCGTGCTATCGAGTATAGGAACGTGCTTTTTACGCTTACATATATACAGTTTTGGCTTCACTTAAGGTGGACCGATTGAATTATTAAGAGACTATCCGTGTCAGTCTGTATTATATACGTCTATGTTAAACGTATTTGATTACGTGAAACGCAGAGTCGAGTCATGCTGCGGTAAGATCGATTAATAAATTAATATTTGACGAAAAAAATATGAAGAAAGTTGTGCATTTCTTCATTAATATGGCAACTTATATATGTGAGGTTCTTGAAGCTTGAGTTCTTGAGGCTGAGACTTTCTAATACATCTTATGTTTGACACATACTCGTACATTATTTTTGTAATACCGGGGTTAAATCTTATGTAATGATCCATGCAGTTATTTTTATGTAAGTGAAAATCGCCCATACATTGATACGACTGTTAAAATGCATTGGCTGCATTTGGTGAATATTGCATGGAGGTAGGTTAGAGTTTAGGCCCTGGGTTAACTTGCGTTTGGGAATTGGGGACCCTGGGGTACCTCACATATAGTTGTTTAATGTATAGATTTACAAATAATAAACCAAACCATACCTATAACTTGAAAAAAACATTTAAGGTAATATAATTACACTTAGCAACCCATGTCAATTCATTTTTATATTACAGATTAAATAAACAAATAATTTACTTAAACTTGGAAACGTTCTTATAATTCGGAAAAAAGAATCATAGAGGCTAGTATACACTTAGCAGCACATGTCAAATCGTTTTTATATTACAGATTAAATAAACAAATAATTTACTTAAACCGTTCTTATACCTTGGAAAAAAGAATCATAGAAGCTAGTATAAACATAATTTCATCGGTTTCGTCACGCACCGGTCAAGCTGAAAGTCAATTTGCAGCTACTTGTGAATTCATAAGTCACGTACCGATGCACGTATTACACTGTTTTACCCGCTTTTGTGAGCTGGCAACGATTTCTATATCACCTTTTTTGTATAGGGCAACTCTCATAGATTGCCCATGGAACTCGAAAGGATTGGTTGAAACCCCACTGTGTTCAGTCTTAGCGAAGCGAGTACGGGTCCCCGTAACAAGACCTATTACCTATTGTAAAAGATTAAAGAATGGTCAGGAACCATCTTGACAGCTTTGAAGCACATATTGTCCGTTCAATTAAGGAATAAATACTACAAAATCAAACCTAGTACCTATTTAGTTATATGTTATGACCATTGAACAAATTCCAACATTCAAAACTATAACAAACTTCCTAGGTATCATGTCGAAGTCATATGTATTTATAAACGAAGTATATAAAAAATCATATAGCAACATTTTTGCATTTTAAAAGAATACTCAAATGTTTTTGACACGTCATAACAACCAACTAAATTGTAGAAGTATTAATTTTTATTTTTTAATGAATTATGACTAGCCTTAACACTAAATGAAATCTTAACGATCACGATTACATCACAGATAAAATCTCAAGTACATCAACAATATTTTAGACGACAAAAAACTTGTAAAAATCAACATTTTTTTGACTAAGATGAAAATTATTTAATCTACATTCATGGTATATAAATTGATAATTACTGACGTTTGACAACAAGAAGTTTTTACTATTTAGCGGAATTACCCGCGAAAAATGCGATATCTTTTTTTTTCTGAACTGACAAATAAATAAATGTATAAAATAGGTTTAATATCTTTTCTATGGCCAACGTCATAAACTGACAGCAATACTTTTTACAATAATAATACAGATTACTTATGAATACTATGCTAATAATTTTAGCAACATTTGCACGAACGAACAAAATTTGTGCAAACACAATCTATTATGTATAAGAGAAACAGGTAAAAATCATCTCTGATGGATCGTGAAAGTGTTGACCTCTCTCAGAACCGGCTTCGGTGTACCAACTGTGATTTTCGAACTTGGAACACAACCGAAAATGTTTTTTTTACCAGCCAGATATTGGTGATGTAAGATCTATATTCATAATTTATCTAGTATGTCAATGTTGCCCTACGAAAAAGATTTTTTACAAAACATATAAATATTTGTGTTTATATTGTGTATCGATAATCATATTTTTATAAAAGGTTACGTCTTGTTATTAATTTATGTTTACCACGGATTTTTTTTTACTTTTAATTAAAAAAAGATTCAAAATATATTGCAATATTAAATAGCCGAGTACGCATAGCAATAAAAACCAGGATATTGTAGTTTTCATTACTTTATACGCAAAACGTAACGGTTTTTTGTTTTTCTTCATCACGAATTCAAAAGTTTGATTCCGCAATTTAGAATTTAAAATTAAATTATCTACAAGATTATTGAGGATGTCATGTTTAATTACAAACTTAACATCATAACAACGATATCCTTTTGAATTTAACGCTTTTTATTATTTTCTTATATTGTAAGTTGTAACTTTTTATATTTTCCACACAATATGTATTAAAACATTTAAAACCTAGCACAAAATCTTTCGAGGTGACGGTTAGTTACTAAAGACATGAATAAAACAAGTTTCATATGTGTACCTATTATTCGTTGGCCGGTGATAAATAATATTTTTCTTTTTAAAATTCAACATGATTGCCAATATAATGAATAAAAAAATTACTGTGCCAACTTTATAAAAAGAAACTGTCACCTGTCAGTCTAAAACTTAACTATAAATTATACAATTCTAAAGAGAATCTACTTTTAAAACCGTAGACCACCGTGATGTATCCGCTCTATGAAATTGAAACGCTAAAATCAAATTACCATTAGAATAAAGCCATTACACGTGTTATATTCCTTATTTTAACGATAATGAGGCCTTCGGTGTGAAGTAAATAAGTCGTTTAAATATTATTCTAAGGTCGTTCAAAGTCAGTTAGCGTTAGTTAAAATCTTAATGTTAATATCGAAATAAAAATTATATTGCAATCAATAAAGACACAAAAACATCCTAATTAGAACGTCGTACCTTTAGGTGATTGGTTGCCGGTGTATTCACGCACAACTGAGAAAACTATCTCTTTTTTTCTTGTTGTTTTTATCATTTATCTCTTTTCTATCGTATTACATGTATGTATGTGTGCTGCTGCTGCTGTGCGGAACACTTTTTCGGTTGATTTGTATGCGTATAACATATCTATTATATCATTGGTTGCAATGGATAGGTTGATTGCTAATTAAAATACATTTATAGATAAACAAATATACATTTTTTTTATAAAGCGTCTGTGTATTGCTTGTTATTTCATCTACATTTTACATCTATAAAAAATTCACTAGTAAGTCTGGATACTGATAGTAATCTATGCCAATGGATAATCGCATAGCTGCTTCCCGAATGTGTTGCTAGCCTCATAAAATAGAGAAAAGGAAATGATCTATGATACAAGCAATTATATTATATTTAAAATAGCAGATACTATGAGATACTATGAGATTGAACGATAAGATTTTTATATTAGAAGAATTTTTTATTTCGTTCTCAATCATTGATATTGAAACGGCTCGCAATTTCAGAGAAAACTTATTTAGTTTTTAATAATAACAAGGCAGAAAGGCAGAAAGATATACCAAGCCTATTTGGTAAATATGCGTTTAACCGTCGTTTTGTTTGCCTATAATTAACCTCACCTTGACATTTAAGATGTCCGAGATGGGCGCGGATGAATTTGCATGTTTGTTCATCTTTTTATTGTCCCCAAGCGTTTTCAATCAAATTCTTTATATCTTTTGTCTATTTTTTGCTTTACATGTAAATAACGAGATGTCTTATAGTTTGATTTTTAATTTTCGCATGTAATTATTAATTTTCGATCAGTTCGACCACTGACTCGACTGGTTGTCTGACCGTTAGGCCACAAAGGTTCAATGTCGAGAAGTTGTATATATGCTGGTTTTAGAAAAAAAAATGATAAGCGCGATTCAGAGTTTTAAGCGCGAACTTCTATGATAATTCAATGGCAATGCTTATAAATAAGTCAGTTTTTAAGGTTTTATAAGGTTACATAGTTCGAAAAGAAGAATTTACAAAAACCTTGTAGTAAAATATTTCCAATATCTCACGAAGTTTCTCGAACTTGTAAATCGTGGAAACTATTTAGAGGTTATACTGAAACAATTAGAAATATATTGGAAATGTATCGCATGGTGCTGACTGTAGCCCGTTCGTGTTGAAAACGATTTGTTCATAGTTTAAAAGGTGCTTCGGCTGGTGCTATCTGAAGCCTTCAAACTTTGCTTTGCTGTAGGGCTGTCACATTTGAGAAAAATTCACAACATACATATACTAAGTACAACATTAAATAATAGCCTCCGCCTAGTTCATTTATATGCATATAAATTTAAAAGTAAATGGCTCAGATATCAGAATTATCAGTTTAAATGCGTTTTTTACTGTTACAGACAAAAAAAATGCATGAGAATCGAATGGGTAGTTTTAAAGATTTAAGCATACATAGGGGTATAGGGACAAAAGCGACTTTGTTTTATACTATGTAGTGATATGTTCCTGATAAGCTCTAGGCGTAAAGCGCTAAATTTGTAACAAGTCTCCTTTCTGTCGAAAAAGCAGTGCTAAGGCGATTAAAATCTGGTTGTGAATTTAAAATCGGCATTTATGCGGGGTAGCTTTGCTTATAATATAATATGATACTAGTGTGAGCAATTTTACATCAAACAGCTATAACGAAATAAATACAACTAATTTATTTAATAACTTAGTAAAATCTATACTCTCGCAACCCTAAAACGCCGGGATAATAAATATTTCCTTATCAGAACAAACTACTGTTCGCAGTTTAACTCATAACAGTTTAGTGTGTTATTCTCGAAACTATTTTGCGGACGTCGAACAAAACTATGTATTGTTAACAAAGTATCAACGATTTTCACTATTCTGGAAATAATTAAAAAACTATGAAGCAATTATTATTATTTCAAGTAAATTTTGGAGGCTAGGATTTTAGGCATAATTATCGTATCATTAATATTTATTTTAATTTCTATATTATTACGCGGTTATACGTGACGCACCTGCTCGTTTACCCCCTATTATATAAAAAATATTACGCATTTTTCTTTAAAATCCCTTCATAATTTAGGCGTTAGTGCAACATAAAACACAAACAAAATCATTACCTTTTCTTTGAGTTTAATCTATTATATTAATACAATTAAATCGAGAAAGTTAATACGATTTCCCAAGATCATCTCGGCAATTTCAATATTAGGTACCTGTATGTAATTTAATCTTGTGCCTTTTTGTTATGTTCGTTTTAATAAATATGAAAATCGTTTGAATATAATTTTCTTAAATAACGAAATTATATTCAACCGAAATTTAAAAACAACTATTGATACATTGATAAGGTACAAATTAGAATCGGGGGCTGATCGATCATTAATCAAAGAAATGTGTTCGTATTTCCCGTTAACTAGCTTCGCCAAAACCCGATCGCTAAAATGCGTTTAAAGCTAAATTTGTTCGATTCAAGATCGAAAATTTCGTAACATTTAATTAAGCACGTATCTAAATTGCCAAAGCCATGTTTGCGCGTCGTCCGAATAAGTAAATAGTTGGGCAATTTAGACGACATTTGGAATCGATGTCAGTTTAAGTACATGTATACTAGTTATGCCCCGCGGTGGCACATGCTGTTTATTAGGAAAAATAAGTCATGTTTTTCCCGGAGTAAAACGAAGTATATGTATTAACATACGGTGTCATCTAATTCCATACCAAGTTATATAAAAATCGTTTCAGGCGATTTGACGTGAAGACGTAACAAAGGGACACACTCATAAAATTAGTGTAGATAGACTCGGCTACTTAGCTTTTACAATGAATATTTGGATTTTTATATATTTTTTTAATTCATCTTTATTTAACCAGGCTACTATAGTTAGACTTTTCAATAATCATTATTACAAAACGATTATGTACCTACCCCCCACTGTTCCGAAAAGCAGTTTCTATAGAAAATAAAACTGTTAGATGCCCTCTTAAAACTGTGATATGAAATTATACAATATCTGAAGTGTATTTGTATTTTGTATTAGCAACAGCTTATTCCTTCCTTAGAGCAAAATGAAAATCGCATTCGAAAGTAAATATTTCGCTCTGCTATCAATACAATTTAAGTAACATAAAATAATTATAGTTTACTAAACCAACTATATTTATAGTGGTACTAAAATAACATAAAATACGAACCATATTCTACGGAAAAACGTCATCAATTCGAAATTTTATGGCATCATCATCTTAGTTTAATACGAAATATAGTACGCGTCATTTATGTTTAGCGATTGACGAGAATAGCTGCGCATCGGTAGAATCGCGCTCGTAATTGTCGTATTGGTGCGAGGAAGACAACACGACTGGGACTACCAATCAACGCTCGCGCACTCGACGATCACGCGCCCCGCGCGCCGCACCGCTATCTCGATACCTTATTTTTGACTTCTGCGCAGGTTTCGTTCAGCGCTAAAGATTCGTGACGCGTACTATAAATGTTACCATTTTAATTATGGATATAAACGTAGTTAATACGTTTCTAAAGAGTAAAGATGTTTGTATCGTTACCTTAGGTGACTTTCTCTTATTTTGATAGAGATCTTGTAAAATTTGCGTGTTACGCGGTATCAA
>JADANM010006423.1:6482876-6496396 GCA_026213755.1 Eurema hecabe
TTATTAGGTAATTTACTGCATGATTTACTATCACAATCAAACAAATAATACTTTTTTACCAATTGAATTTTAACATTAGAATAAAGACACTTTTTTGTCGGTTTTTGGCTAGCGTCATTGGTAATTATACTAAAAATTTCGATATGAATATTTTCACTTCTGATATCCAATACAATTTTCATCATAGTAGACCTTATATAATTCAAACAAGGATCTAACGAGCTGGTTATAAAATATGTTTGCATCTCGTCATGTGTGCAGTTGACGATTGCAAATATCTGTGACATACTTGTCTCTTGCGAAATTAACAGCCCACTTGGATAGATTTCCTTAGCACTTTCGTATGTGATTTATGCCTGTCCCTTATGTCATGTCATACTTACCGTATGAAAATATTAGAGTCAAGATACGATTGGTATAAGGCTAATGTATACTTGTATTGATAGATATATATATTTTTTCTTCATATATATATTACGCTGTTTGTCACATTTTTTCTCCACGATTGACTCCTAAATTACTGTATCGATTTTATTAAAGCTGTCATCGGGTGCAGTTTGATCCAATTTAAAAGATAGGATAGCGTACATCATAACATATGCGAGCGAATCCGGGGCTGGCCGTGACTATAAATATAAAGGAAGATAGATACATTATTTATTCACGAGAAAACAATACAATAAACACCAAAATACAAGACCAAAATAAAAGATTACAATTAAAACGTACAGAATCAACAAAAATTATACGTATTTTCAAGAACTATAGAGAAATTATTAAATAGTTATTTAATGATATAGAAAAGTAAAGTAAAACAATAACTGTTTATTTGGTTAATTCGATGAATATGTACTTAAATTGTTGTAGCATTTAGTTGGTACCGACTTTTAAATAATAAAATAATTTTAAATAATTTCTTCAGAGTAGTTGAACATTCATACATACAACCTACTTTTTGCGAACCAAATTTTTTCTGTGTATATTTGATTTTTTCGGTGGGTAAAGTTTTTAAAAATAATATTAAACTAATCCAGACAAGGACCTAGTAAATATAATTATACCCGGATACGATAACAACGACGACTCAACAATTCATATTTAGACAAGATTTCATATGCACATCATTAAACAATTTCTAAGATAAATGTTTGGCAAAGCTATTCGTGGACAAACATATTAATTGCTCAATGATCGTACACATGATGAAGGCGTTGTTTTTGGATCGTAATTATAGCTTTGTGTAAATAAAGATAAATAAACATTATATTGAGGTGTCTATGAGTGTAATGTGATATCATGAATTTCAGAAAAAAGAAATGAAAGTAATACATATAAAAATATGTTAACATAAAATAGGACGCCTTGTTTTCAAGGTCTTTTAAACGGGAGAAAATAATCTGCTATATATCTGTACTTAATAATGAAAAAAAAAATAATACAGTATATTATTTCTTTGCTTCATTTTTTGTCTTATTATATGAAAATATATTTAGATGTTTTTTATCATCTTGATATTATTTTCGAATCTTAGAAACATCAGAGAGTTTTATCTATACTAATATATAAAGCCGAAGAGTTCGTTTGTTTGAACGCGCTAATCTCAGGAACTACTGGTTGAAATTGAAACATTCTTTTTATATTGAATAGACAATTTATCAAGGAAGGCTTTAGGCTACATAACATCTCGCTGCGACAAAAAGGAGTGAAGAAATAATGGAAAAACAAATCAACGGGGACGAAGTCCCGAGAACAGCTAGTTTACAAATAAAATCTCATAAGCCTGAAACCAAATCTCTCTCTCAAACATTCTACCTTTACAAGGACAGTCTATTTATTTAGTACTAGCTGTTGCCCTCCTTCCCTCCTTAGGTATAACCCTTTTTTCCAGTTAAAAAGTAGCCTCTGTTTTATCTCAGGCTTTAGACCATGTGTGTACCAAATTTTATTACAATCGATTCAGCGGTTTGGCCGTGAAAGCGTAAAATTATAAAAAGTTTCAACCTAGCTCGCGCAACCTATGTCCTTCTCCAAGCTCTAGACTATCTTTGTACCAAATTTCGTTTTAATCGGTTCAGTTGTTTTAGCGTGTTGGAAAGACAAAGAGACAGAGTTACTTTATTAATAATTATTAAATAGTTGTAATAGTGAAGAACTTCACAGTCGCTTGGGCAGTCATATCACGTTGACACAGATAGCGTTGATCACGTCTGCACAAAAGCCTATTAATTTTACGACTCTGCCACCGCAGTGCGTTAAGAAAACGCTTTGCAAAATCTTAGTTTACGACTTAAGTACGGTAAAATGTGTATGAATATGCTTTTAAGCATAGACGTATAGCGCATAGACTGATAGTCCCTTAATAGCAGTGGTAGCACAACTGCTTTCTGCGCGAAGGGTCGTGGGTTCGATTCTTACATCGGAAAAATGTATTTGTAATTTACATTTGTATTTTTCTGGGGTCTGGGTGTTGCTATGTGTTGTATGTATGTATTTACAAAAGATTGTATATGTAATTTATTCCGTTATCTAGTTGCCATAAGACAAGCTTCGGCTTAGCTTGGAACTAGATGGCGCTGTGTATAAATGTCCTGAAAACATTTAAAAAAATAAATAATAGGTATTAACAGCACGTTCTTATACTCGATGACACGCACACAAGCCCACCAATAATGATGCTGCTGTAAGAAATTATATATATCTACATGGAAAAATGAAAATTTAATAAAATTATTTTGTTGAAATGCACTGCGGCGATGATCTTTTAAAAGGCCTGCAACATACTCGTGACAACGCGAGTGCTCATGTGCGGCGCTGATCACTTCACATTGGGTAACGAGCGTGCTCGTTTGCCCCTCGCATATAAAAAAAAATAAAATAAGTAGATAAAATTGTCTAGATCGAAATGTCTTCACGTTATAATGCGGTTCTAGGTATTATTATTCTATGCTTTTAAGTTTAATACACACTTGTACGACTGGGAATATAACGTCGGAATTACCGACGAACTGCAATCACATATGAATCTGTTTCTGCGTAAATCTTTACTTCAGTTGGTGTTAGTAATAGTCGGAATAGCGGGTTGTATGGTTGTAGTTTTAAATGGATATAAAAAATAAGTTTTTTGGAAAAATTGGTCACAGCTTAAGAAGTGACTACTTTTACGTCAATAATTGATAGTATTTTTTTTCCAAATTGCCCTTTAATCATGTCTTTTCGTTTTAATGAGAAACCTCAGATTTAGACTCATACAAACTTTATATAATAAAATTATACTAGCGATGTGAACTAGTTAATAATTAAGAAATTCAGAATCGGTTATTAATGCTCCAAGAACTCCATACTTATACTTTATATCATCGTATTTCCCCGGCAACGGGAATTACTTGGGTAAAACTACAGCGCACTTCTAGTACGGTATTAACATGTTCAAACAAATGACCTCTTGTTTATTCGTTCGTATTCCGTTTTGCGTCATCGCATAGTGTTGAGTTTCAGGAAGACATGGCGAATTGAGAGTCGCGGGAACTCAATCGTTCATGCTTGGGTTATGTCACACGTCTCGATGCTTGACGAACTGTGACCAAGGAAATGTGAATGCAATAGGCGATTAATTATTAGTATTGTTTTTGCAAGTTTGTTTCATACAAGTCTGTTTTTCTATTTGAACATGAAGGAGGTTCTCTAGCTTTTGAATTTTTGATTGATGGTTTCGATCTAGACGATTTTTTTGTTTGCAGATTTTTAATTTGATTTTTAATTAGCATGATTTTTTATTCTTAAATTTAATACTATACGTGTAATCCTATATTTCTCATCGTTTTCGAATCCTTTTTCATACCTGTTTTTTTTCGATAAAATTTTCTATAATAAAACCAATCTTATAAAACATTCAAAGATACATTTCGTAACAGAACACATAAAAAAACTGTTTGAAATGCAGAAATGTTATCTTTATGTAGTCAATGATTAAACAATCGAATCATTGTACACGAAAAGGTTAGGTCTATTTGTGCAACGAGCATTCAAGGGTCAAGTGTATGTTAAATTATTATTACCAAATACCAGGCAACTTATTAATTCAAATTCTTTAATCGTCTAAAAGTTTAATAAAAATAAGTTATAATAATATAGGTTGCTTCTATTTTAGACTTGTTTGAATGAGACAAATGATCAATTTGTAATTTCAAAAGATTAACTTAAGATTTGTTGTGTCTCAACCAAATAATAAAGACTAAAATAATCTTTAAACTAAGTAACCTAGAAATACGTTACCGATTACATAAATAATTTTTAGTTTATACTAGCTGTTTCCCGCGACTTCATCCGCGTGGACTTTCATATAATCTTTATACCCCCTCTTCCTCCTTCTAATACTTTTTTTAGGATAAAAAGTAATGTTTTTCTCAGGCTCTAGACCATCTGTGTACCAACTTTCATTATAATCGTTTCAGTACTTTTGGGGTGAAAGCGTAACAGACAGACAGAGTTACTTTCGCATTTATAATATTAGTATGGATTAGGTAAATCACCTTGCCTTATTAATTCTTGAATTTTCAAATGTAAACACGTTAAACACGTGATCTCAAAATGGCTCCCTTGGGCATGACAAGATCAACGTTCACGATATTGCCTTGTTATTTCAACGAAAGGCCGTAACGATTCGATGTGTTGAGTAACTTGTACATGGCTAACATAATATTGAAAGCACTTGCGAAAATTTACGTATTGACAGCCAGTATTCAAGATTGAAATTTGATAAACCAGTCAAATGCCATTATGGGAACTAAATTTGAACTGAAAAGATGATATTTCTTAGATGGCGTTTTAGGTATGGAATAAGATCGAATAGAATCCAATCGAAACAATATAATTATACGAACGCATTTGATTTTACTTTTAAAGAAATATAATGGTGGTAATTTAAAAATGTTTTGTTATTACATATTTAATTAACCATGAGTCTTGTCATGTCATGCAAAAACTACGGTAAGCTTGCTTTTTATTTTTATAATAAATTCGCGTCACGTAAAGACATTCTTATGTAATGTCCGCATTTATTATTTGTATAGAATTATGCTCATCTTCTATATATCGAGTAAGTCTGTTAATTAACTTAAATATAATTGGATGTTTCAAAACACCGAACTATACGTATCGATAGTAATAAATGAAATATTAAGGGAATCTAAAAAGTGTTTTTCTCGTTTAATCCTTTCAAGGACAGTACAACAATAAACGTTTATGTTTATAGTACTTAGGATAGTTTCCATAGTCTTTATTCACTATATAAGAATAAAGTTGTTGTTTTTTTGTAATTTGGAATCAATTTCTTTTCCTCTTTGTCTTCCTTTAATCGATCCATTGTTTCGTATCAATGTTCAAGACTAAGGTTGTCAATAAGGACAGGACAATAAGCAAAGTGTTTTCACGATTTGCCTCAAACATCGTTCAATCCTTGCATCACAGACTAGGTCAAAATATTTGCTTAACCTCACATTTGTATGCGGCTCGCCACATAAGTTTTTACGTGCTGGGAATAACGCATATTTGAAAAATAATCCGATAAAATCTCCCGCATGCATCGAATTGACATTTAGACAGACAGTAGAGTCATTCATTAGTGTTAGTAGCATTTCTTCTTCATCAGATTTAATTTTGCAAGAGGCTCATGGTATAATTGTAGTAGCATATGACATACCTTTTGGAATTTCATGTCTTTAACTTGTTACAAACACTATTTATATGTGTCGGTCTTATGTGATCTTTTCTCTATTTTCAGCGAACACCGGCTACGAATCAGATCGTGAAGAATGGCGGAGCAGTCGATCTCAATTCTCTACGACAGCATTCGACAGTCTCGCGAGACCAACAAAGACAGCCATGGCACTCACCCTCCGGAAACCTCAAAGAATAGAACCAGTTCCACAATATTATCGCCTCTCCAATGAAAGCAAGGCGAAGCTAACCCCACTCCCATTCCGACCTAATAACTTCCTCCCGCGCCCACCCAGGCTACCACGACCAAGCCCTGATATCAAAAGAAACTTGACAACTGACCACCGAATGTACACGTCACTCCAAAACTTGGAGATACCCAAAAAGTTAAGCGAGCCAAAAAAACCTGAAGTTAGAAAAACTAACTATAGCAATTTATCTAACAAAATAACTGGTCTGACGAATAAGTTACGAGATTTAGGAAGCGGGAATACCATAGGACGGTTTAAGGCTCAATCTCATAGCGATGTTGCAAATTTGAAGCCAGTTCTGAAGACGAACGGCCATGATGGAACAAAGCGGTCAGTTGTAAGAACGTGCAGTGCTGAACCACCAAAGAAAGTTACTTTCAGTGCGTTTGCGACAGTTCAAGTGGTTTAAGAAATCTTAATTACGTGTAATCATGTACAGTATTGGTAATTCCATTTATATAAATAATATTGCTTAATGTTCATTAGATATTCGATTAGCAGGTCGGGATGTTGTGTAAATATAAATAAATATGAGGTTTTAGTTTAAACTCTCACTGTTTAATTTAGCGTAAACGTATTTAATTCGTTATCATTGATTTATCGTACAGTATTTTTGTTAAACACGTTTTACTTTGCATTCATTATATTGATAATTATGAAGATATATTTCAGATATTTTTCGATTTTAAACTGGTTTGACATAGATAATATAACGCTTAATCTGATTTATTGTGTGCATCCTTCGTTAACTATTATTATATTTTTATGAAATCAGGTGAAGAATCTCTCGTACAATAAAATTTGCAGTCCTAATTTTAGAAGGTTTTATAATCATTCTTATTACTATTCAAATAACCTTTGACTTATTATAATTTGAATATTCTATTTTGATCGGAGTTTAGGTTTGATTATCAAAGGTTTTTGGAGTCTGATTAAATTTTCCTTGACAATCAAAGAGAAAATTGTCGTGTTTTCTTATATTATGAATATAAGCCGTGTAATAGAATTTTGTCGCGTTACTTTTGCTTCTGTATAATATGTGGATATATTTCGTTTTTAAATTGTAGTGTCATGGCGTTACCAAATAAAAAGAAACATTGAAATGCCACCAGTCTTTGTGAGAGAGATTGTGTTGGTCAGTTTCAGATGAATTGAAATCTGAAATATTGTTATTTATTTATTCTTAATGAATAATTATTATAAGCAGTAATGTATTTACTGATAAGATGTGTAATGTATTTTAAGCGAAAATTTTTATGAACTATCCTATTTCTGTTTTTTGTAATCTTTAAGAACTGTTTTCCGTGTACCATACTGCTGGCAGTATTTGCTTAAAAATTGGTAATTTCTTTAAACCAATGATATTATATTAAATAGATATATATGTCATAAGCGCAAAATTTAAAAAACGCAAAACATCCTAATTAGGACGTCTTACCTTTAAGTGATTGGTTGCCGTTGCATTCACGCGCATCTGACAAAACTAACTATCTCTTTTTTGTTGGTTTTATCATTTATCTCTTTTCTATTG
Source organism: Eurema hecabe (assembly GCA_026213755.1). Lineage (NCBI taxonomy): Eukaryota > Metazoa > Arthropoda > Insecta > Lepidoptera > Pieridae > Terias > Terias hecabe. The sequence goes on from JADANM010006423.1 coordinate 6,490,374, forward strand.
TATGACTTGTACGTATGTGTGCTGCCGCTGCTGTGCGGAACACTTTTTTCGGTTGATTTGAATGGGTATAACATATGTATTATGTATATAATATCATTGGTTTAAACGTAATCTAATCAGGGTTTATTATTAGAAATATCGTATTGGATTTAAATTACATTCTTAAGTGTACTGGCTTATCATTGAATGTGTGATGCGCATGTTTAATTGTTGCATTAAAATTTTCGCTTGCTTTTTTGTTTTTTTTGAATACATTATATTATACAAAGAAAAAAAAAGCGCCAAAATCATGTTTGTAAATGTTATTAATATATTATTTTGTAATATTGTTTTCTGGAAATGAATTTGTAGGTACGCTTTTGTGGAAACTAGTCGACAAATTAAAACATTCAACATTGTAAAAATTATTATTATATTTTAACTAAAATGAATTCTGTCTTATATATTATGTAAAAGTATTTAACAGAAGTCAAATGTTCTTTATTCCTAATTAAATAATATTAATCATTTCTTTAGATAATGAACTCGGATTTGTCGGTACTTATATTGTTGTAATTATTGTATGTAAAACATATTCTAATTTGTAAATTATTTACACATAGTTTCACCATTTTAATCATTTTGTTATTTTATATAAATATTGTTTTTAGTAAGAAATGTATTGTCATAATATCTTTATGTTATATTGAATTTCCTTTTCATTTAAAAATATATCATTTTAATATTATGTTGTTGATACATGTGACCGCTTTTTTAGATTTAGAATGAATTTCACTTATGTATATAGTATTTTTGTAGATAGACGAATTATATAGGCGTGTGAGATGTTTGTTTACTAAATAAATCTTTGTCATTGCTATGTATTGCAATGTTGTTGCTTAGTGAATTTGTTTGATTAAAGAATCAATTGTTAAATGTCCGTTTTTTTATTTATAACAAGTTGGCATAGTAATTTCGTGCACGCTGTACCTATCCATCGTGAATATTTATTTCTATTATATATGAAAAGTTACTAAACATTATTGACAAGCTCTATTTTAGCCACATTTACTATAAAATATGACGTAATGAGTAATCTTTATGAAAATACGATTAATCGTTAAGAATGAGTTAATATCAGCGCCATCTAGGCTGACATTATAAACTAACGCGAAACATTCAAACTCAAACGTGATTCCTTAAAATAAGAATTCTTTTTTCATCTATTTATTACCTCAATCTAAATACATAAAAGGAGAAACTGACTGACTGAATGACTGACATATCAACGCACAGCCTAAACAGCTAAACGTAGGCACTCGAAATTTGGAAGGGACGTAGCTTAGGTACCGTAGAGGTGCATTGAGAAAGGAAGTGCCGAAATTGAAACGGGAATTAGCGAGAAAATCCTTTTGTATGAAAAATCTAAACCACTTAAGTTAGACGCTTGAATTTGGCATACAGGTTTCTTAGTAAACAAGCTGAGTTGCAACAGGATATTGCAAATTTCCAACGGGAACTTGAGTTAGCGGGAAAAAACATTTGTATGATACCTAGGTAGGGTACAGCGTGAACGAAGTCGCGTCAGGTCATCTAGTCTAAACTAATATTATAAAGAGGAAAAGTTTGTGAGTTTGTTAAATTGTAAGGGGTAATCTCGGGATCTACTAAACCGATTTTAAAAATTCTTTCACCAATAGAAAGCCACATTATTGCTGAGTGTCATGTTATATTATAATAAGTTGTCCAAATTATTGTGGGGTGTCATAAGTTATATAAAAACCGAAAAGGATAATTAGCATTATGCCCAACGAAGTGGGCACATGTCAGCTAGTATTATATAACACATGTGATACGTTATATGTTTGCTGACCTACGTATACTTGGCACTGATAATATACAAATAAAACAAGTTCAAAAAAGGTGATTGTTTTATCTCAAACAATACTCACTGTGTCCGAACAATCGTTATCGGAGAAATAAAAATTTTCACAGTCGTTTTTTGTCGTCCAGCTGCAAAACAAGGTATTTTTGTGCGCTTCAATTTTCAATATTAAATTAATCATTTTAAATTTTTGGGTTCAATTTGAGATCTATTAGAGCTGGTAATCTATATTAATATTATAAAAATTCTTTCACTAATAGAAAGCCACATTATTGCTGAGTGTCATAGTTATATAATAAATTTTTAAAAATTAAAAGGATTATTAACGTTACGCCCAACAATGTGGGCACGGTTCAGCTAGTTATTAAATAAAAGAACATCTTTTCTTACGAGTTATGATTTTAAATAATAAATATTTGTTTCTGTATAGTATTATAAATAGCTTCGTGAAAATGTTGTATAGAAGCAAGACGAAAGAAGATTGTTTCAATTGTTTTTCATTACTTAGATATAGATATAGAATAATATTTGCAATTAAATTAAATAATCATATAACTGTAATTTAAATCAGTGCGCTTGTCGTTGTTTTACTACAGTTGTCAAATTTTCCTTTTGTAAAGTAATTATATTAATGTTTTTCGAATACAAGCTTTTATCTGGGGCTTTACCTCTGATCCATCCAAGGATATGTGTACAAAATTTCATGACAATCGATGCAGTAGTTCTTGTGTGAAATCGTAATAAACATCTCTACTTTCACATTAAAAATATTAGTAAGGATATAAGGATATATTTTTAACGTTCCTCAGTAATCATCATGTCGACTGCCAGCGCCTTTCAGTCAAGCAAAATTGTACCTGATGTGATTCCAAGCCCTCCTTCAAAGTCAATTACTGTAAGTATAAATTATATTATATCTGTACACGACCTGTTATGCCATTAATTTAGCTAAATCTATACAAAACAAGAAAAATTAAAGTTTTTATATAATCTTTGCCCCTCCCTCCAAACCCTTATATAAATATATTTTTCTCAGGATATTTAATTTCTGAGTAGATTTGAAACAAATACCTTCAGAAAGTCTACACGACCCGACCACCGGTTCGGGAACTAACCCGGCGAGAAGAACCGGCGTAAGAAACTCAGGCTCTAGACCATCTGTGTACCAATTTTCATTACAATCTGTTCACTAGTTTTGGCGTCAAAGCATAACAGACAGACAGAGTTACTTTCGCATTTATAATATTAGTAGGGATTGTAAGCAACGACAAACATGCATAGACAATATAGGTTTATTTGCCTATCAATTTCTTCAAGATTTGAACTCATGATATCTGTTACTGTTACGTCATCGAAAAAAAATAATATCACTTACCGACTCGTATGTAACTTAAGCTACTCTCATAACAATCGGATGACTTAAGCTATTCTAAAAAATATTGTATTGTCTTCGAAACATGAACAAAAAGTTCTTAATATACTTCGAAGTCGCTAAAGTCGAAAAAACTGTAACGAAACCTTTAAAAATGGACGTCGATTGATGCTGGCCACTACCGACTAGAAGTCACACGCCTTGAGACGATCTTACAGGCTCGCCGAATTAATCTTCTATGAACCATGAACCCTGGAGCCCCATTATGGTGGATTACTAAATAAACCAAGTAACGTTTTCATTATAAAAAAAAAAACAAAACTATCGAAGTAATGACTCCTTCAGAAATAAGAAATAATGCCGATTACTTTGGTAGTGTTAAGAATTAAGTATTAAGCGTTATCTACTTTAAATGTGGAACCGTTATCAATCAAAATTTTTGAAATACTAGCTGCTGCCCGCTACTCTGTCTGTGTGAACTTTTATAGAAACTTTGACCCCCTTCCCTCCCCTTTTAACTCTTTTTTCCAGTTAAAAAGTAGCCTATGTTCTTTCTCAGGCTCTAGATCACCTGTGTACCAAATTTCGTTTTAATCGGTTCAGTAGTTTTAGCGTGATGGAAAGACAGACAGACAGAGTTACTTTTGCATTTATAATATTAGTACAGATTTTCAGCCAAGGTCGCTGCGATAAAAGAAATGAAAACAATCCGATTATCAGTTATAGTGTGTATTAATTATTGTTTTTATTCGCTCAATCATAATTTGTAAATATTTTCGCTGATAAGTTTGTTTTATATCCAATGGGTAGGTATAAAGATTCAGATATCTCACTTTTGATAACACCGTCGTACAATAAATACGAAAATAAAAGTTATATCAGGAAATGGTTTTAAATTAATACATTTTATATCGTGTTTTTAATAAACGTAATTATTATAGGTATAATTCCTATTTAAGGAATTCTGAAAAACGTTTTATTTTCTATAGATTCGATATTTAGATATTAGTATTAGTTATGTATTATGTTATTAGTAGATAATGAGTTAATGATAATTCTTTTCTTTAAATAAATAAATATTAAAAAAAAAGATAGTTTTGTATAACATGATTCGATTTTGATTTGTTTCTTTTTTCATCATAGCAAAATAGTTCTTGTTTTGGATTTATTAGATACAATAAAATCAGGACATACATTACTAATGAATCATTAGTTTGGTTACCACGATAAAAACATAAACAAAATTGAGCGCCTGAAACTTTATGAAAGCAATCAAATGCTTGTAGTAATGCTAAGCAAATTGAAAAGGGGTTTTATTTCTGACCTGATAGAATTAATAAAATGTCCTTTAATGATTAGGCGTTATATCTTTTTAAGTATTATTATTATTTATGTATAGTTATTAAAATATATTACAGTTAAGTTATCCAAGCGGTGTGGAGGCGCAACTTGGGAATGAACTTACTCCTACCCAAGTGAAGGATCAACCATCCGTCTCCTTTGAGGCTGACCCTAACTCCTACTACACATTAGTCTTCACAGGTAAGTACAGAATAAGGCTTTAGTTCCTTTCTATTAACTAAGTTTTATCAGTGCAGTATCTTTTGTGGTAATCGGGGTTTTCTTCCCTTTTTTCTCCTTAATATAGATGTCAGGGATTTAGGTGCGATAATGAGTATAAACACATGTATTATTTATTAACATAAACCATATGGTTATCTTATCAGCTAAAGTAATTATTATGCTAAATAAATTTTATACTATAGGTTTGTATATATATATATATATATTATGGTACTCTTTCTGACACGCGTCCTTCTTGGAACATGCTTTAATAAAGTGATATATCGGGGTTATAGTCTACCTGGATGCCAAACATCAGTTTGTTTTTGCGTTAAAGAACAACAAATAAAATATGTACAAAACATGTATTTTTTTTTTTTTTATGATATGAAGAGGGGAGACGAGCTGACGCACTCCTGATGGTAAGAGTAACGCCAGCCCATAGCCAATTTGTATTTGGGTTTATAATTTTAGTATGATCGTTAAATTAAAATAAGTGACACCACTATTGGTTCATCAAGAAATATTTAAATAAAGAAAGTGCTTGTTTTATGCGTTCTTAAGATTAATATATAATTTAGAATGTTGTAAGAAGGAACAATAAAAAGGTTACAAGAAATAATGATTAAACAACTCGATAGCTCAATTTTACCAGTATTAACTACCGACAGCTCTAAAAGAATATGTGTCTATATAATACATTTGAATGTCTTCCAAAAGACCCGGACAACTACGACGGACCCGAGCTGGTGTACCGCGAATGGCACCATTGGTTGGTGGTGAACATTCCTGGAAGTGACGTGGCTGCTGGCGAGGTTTTATCCGGGTACATCGGCTCCGGCCCGCCAGAAGGCACCGGCATCCACCGCTACGTCTACATTCTGTACAAGCAGCCAGGAAAACTCAGCTTCGACGAGAAACGACTGACCAACAAGTGAGTGGCTTTGGTATATATTTCTAAGCCGGTAGTAGATTTATATATTATTGCTTAGTCATCAATGTATAATGTATTTCAATCTCTCTTAATTTTTACTGAAAGTAATAATAAGAATCTTTATTTATCTTTAAAATATTAAAGACATTATTACGAGGGTAGTAAATAGTTACAGCCATGAGAATATGGTTCTGTAAATGCTATTTTTTTTTAGCTCCGCTTCTTAAACTAGTAGTAGTCAATATAAAAACAAATTAACATTGGAAATAATAAAATAAAAATGTCTTTAC
>JADANM010006423.1:6515606-6561085 GCA_026213755.1 Eurema hecabe
CGGTGATCACAGTATTTTATTTTAAAATTATTTAAATGTGAAGTCAAAAATAGTTTGTAGAATTTTATAACTAATTTTATGGCTTCATTATCAAGTCAATACGTATTATGAGTGTTTGTTTTTTGAATTTACAAGCATCAAAAGCTTTTAGAATTCTAAATATAGTAATATTACACGGTCTTTGATCAATGTTTTTGATTATATTTCATTTCTTTAATATAGTGTTATTATATCATGTCCTGCTTAGGTATTTCTAGTTACGAATAATAAAACAAGTAATATATTATAAATTTATTAAAACAGTATAAAAATGAAGATCTAGAAGACATTATTTATGTCTCGTTTTCTCTATTCTTCTAGTGTATTCTGTGCTTATTTAGTGAAGCATTCCGCAAGCATGGATTTCGCTTAGGAAGAAGTTACCGGCAACTGGTCCATCGAGATTATATTTCTTAGCAAAGTCTTCTACAGAGAACCCATGACGCTCGCGGGCCAATCTGAAAACGAAGAATAGGGTTAGAAATATTTTAAAAGTATTCATTTGGTATAATTTGTAATTTAAAGAGCTAGTGTACCGAAATGTTCCTATGATTTTCCTATTTACTATTTCCAACAGTAAAAGATACTTGTATTTCCAAAACTATTTGCAAAATGGTCTACGAATGTGGCATTGAGTTTAATCTTTACTCGTGACACTCATCTTGGCTTATGATTTACAAGACTTAGAAAGATTAGCTAGGTTGATAATATTATTACAAAGCAGATCTAGGAGTCAAACTTGTTTTTCGTAATTCCTGTTTCCTTATAAAGGTAAACATCGAATTGCTTTTGTCTATTCACATTTAAGAACCAAACAATTCTTATTAACATCTCTCTTATCTTATCCTTCACCATTTGTCACTAACATACATATAGTATGTCTCATTTTTTTTTATTACATAGGGGGCAAACGAGCTGGCGAGCCACCTGATGGAAAGTGGTCACCGCCGCCCATCAACACTCGCAGAGCTTGACAGCTTTGGAGTCGACCTTTTAAAAGAAGTCTACTTGAAGCACCCCAAGTCGTAATTCATCGAAAATATCGCACGAGAGAGCTAATGATGAGTTAATGTCGAATTCGTTGCTTTTGTTTATCAAGATCATACGTATAGTCGTATGATTACGACTAGTTCGAATAGTTTCGGTTAAGGTTTGTTAAATTCTAAATATATTAGTTGCGGTCAGTAAAATATTAAGATTTTAATTTTAAATATTAAGATGTTATCTACAATCTTTTGAGTTACTGTCTCGTTCAGTAATTAATGTTAAATCAGTTTAGAATATATTTCGATTTCCTTATACTTACTTCAGCATATCAGACGTGTTAGGATCCAATTGCTCGCTCTGTTTGTAGATAAGACCCATGTATCTGTGCTCGCCGGATCCCACAGGGGGAGTTGCGGGAACGTAGGGAACAACCAGGTCACCGCTAATAAGGTTGTTTCCAGGGCTGTTCACGAACAACCCATGGATATAGGCTTTCCCGCCTGACTCATCATGCGACGGATTGTCGATGTCTGAAATATATACAGCGATTGCCTTGAGTTTAATATAATTTTCATAACAACATTCCCATTAGTATGTATCTATTAGATATGTAAGAGAGAAGAGAGATGGTCTATGCGACCGCTTGGCGCAGTAGTAGCACAACTGCTTTCTGCGCGAAGGGTCGTGGGTTCGATTCCCACACCGGAAAAATATATTTTTAATTCTAAATTAATTTTATTCTTAGTTGTCATTAAAAAAACTGTAAGCATTATCTGAATAAGGGCTTTTATTACTATTATTATTAGTATTAGATATGTATGTATATGATGTATGTTTATGTACGCATATGTGTATGTTACATTATATATTATATAGCTGTAACATTTCTTTCATTCCGCCCTAAAACAATTACTAAGTAAAGGTCAGTTAATATTAATATTTTACTATTATGTGTGTAAGTATGTATATCTTTACCTAATGTCTAGCGAAGCGTAATAACAAATTAATTGAATGCGGTTCATACAACGTACTCTATAATAGCTTATAAGTTATAATTAAAAAATTATCTATGAAATTTGCATCGTTCATTATTTCAAATTAAAACTATAAGTCTGAAACGAAATTCTTTATCTATACCTACTTTTTATCACTTTAAATGTACTGTGACGTCCAAAGCATAGTTATTAATTATTATCTTGCCATAGGTATAAACAATTTTTGACTTCAATACAAGAAATACGTTTCATAAAAAAGGATAGATAATATTATAACATAATTTTAAGTTAATTAACTGCATCTGAGATCGTGGGAAACCATTTTAACGATAATGCCTTTATACACAATGATAAGAAAAAACTACTTATTGTGACCGATTTATATAATATGTGTGAATAATAATATTTAAATATCTCTTTTTTATAAATAGAAAGACAACTATTTTTAGTAACAACATCGGCTATAATAATTAATAATTTCTCCTATTTTTAATCCCCGACGCGAAAACGACGGGGTGTTAGACGTGTCTGTCTGAGGCAACGTAGCTCCCAAACGGATGTACCGATTTTTAAACGTTTTTTTGTTTGAAAGGTTATATCCGTTGAGTGTTCTTCGCTATGTTTGGTGGAAATAGGTTCAGGTCTTCAAGGTCATCAAGTCGTTTGTTAAGTGTGACAGGAATGTTACACGCTCAGTTTGCTTGCGTTTTGTCGGTGGTGTATGTATTTCTAATACCGACTTGTACGATAGTTAGTACGATAAACTATTATTGTAATAAATAAGTAAATAGATAAATTTTACGTAACAATATTTTATTCTTACCTAAAAGAAAGACTGAGAATGAATCGCCCTCAGTTGCATTGGGGTAAAATATCTCTGGGTTTGAGAAAGTATAAATCGGGGATGCTTTTTTTCCCGGGTAGATTTCTATTTTACCAGGACGAACCTGTACGCAATCATATATTACCTTATTATATGGTATAGTAAACAAAACCTGCTATACAGACAATCATTAAATTTCACAGTTTATTCAGAACCTAATCACTTAGGTAACACTTAGGTATATTTATACTATAATATTTCGAGTTAATTTTTAGTGATACAAAATGTTTTTCCTATCCATACTAATATTATGATAAATACGAAAGTTTATGTTGATTTTGATAACATTTGCTTAAAAAGTACTCTTCAAATTGGTAAAAGATATTGAATAGGGATATAAGAGTAATTAGGACTGGAAGTTCAATTTTATATATTTACAAATAGCTGTGTCCCGCGGTTTTACCCGCGTAATTCCTGTTCCCGGGGCAATACCGGGATGTAAGCTATCCTATATTTTAAGTTGGATCAAACTGCACATGGTGTGCAAATTTTATTATAATCGGTTAAGTGGTTAAGAAGTCCCTTGAGGACAAACATTGTGACACGAGATTTATATATATTAAGATTGTATGTACTTATTTTACAAAGAGCTACTATCAGAGTTTTTTTGCCGGTTCTTCTCTGTAGAAACCGCCTTCCGAACCGGTGGTAAATATTTTGTAATACCATGACGATTCAAAAGTGTTACTTTATGTCGCCTTATTAAATAAAGATACTTTTGACTTTGACTTTGAAACAAGATCAAATTCAATCCGGGTCACCCAGACTAAACACTAAAGATTTCTTACCTTACAACCATTGCAGTTGTCCGACTTAAGATATACGGTAAGCATGTCCTGGGGTGGCTTCGACAAATAGTCGCCAACTATACGATACTTCGTGAAAGCTTCTGCTACAGTTAAATCGCCCCTTGGCCGTTGAGGCGGCAGGAGCACACAGCAGCTCTGTGCATTCACCGAAGCTACGGTTACAACAGCTAATGCTAGGAATGCCCACATAATGGGATCTGTAACCAAAAATATGTTTTTTATAGAAAATTGTTCATAGTCTTCTAAGGTGTTCATAAAAAAGGGCCCAGATTATATATTATGTATATTTGGATGAAAAATATAACAAACCATTTTTTTGCAATAAACACGGTATAAAGGTAGTAGTTGTTTTTTGTTTTTTTAGGCTTGATATAGAGTCAAAAATAGAAAAATTAAACTAAAGAAAGAATGTTATCAGTTATAAATATATAACAACAAAAAAAAAAACATATTAATAAGCTTAAAATTGCTTAAAATCCCAATAGATCCTATAGGATCTAACCTATTTATAAATAGGCCGAAGCAAATAAAAATGCAATGAGTATATTATTTTAACAATTAAGCAAATAATTTTAAATGTATTAATTTTTAATTTTATAGTCAACGTAAATGATTTAAACCATTTAAAATACATTAAATTACGACCCACTGTATGAGGCATTTATCATATTATCAAAAATATTTTGAAAATTTTCATTTACCCGTCAAAATTATACACAGATTATACACAATAATACCTTTTTAGTAAATATATTCACTAAAAAGGTTAACGTATAAAGATAGATAATAAAACTAACTAACGGGAATAACTGGCTAGAAAAGTTTGACAAAAAGAAAAAAAAATACTTACAGCTAATGATTTACTTAGATGTATCACGAACTGATGAAAATATTATAGTGATCGCTTGACAGGTCCGCGGACGTTAATATACTCGATTAGGGACGAACTTTAACATTTAAAACTGGTAGTAATTAAAACTTTAAATACAATACAATTTCATTCTTATCACCAGGTATCTTTCTTTTGTGACGCGAACCTACTAAATTTGTTTTTTTTTTATCGTATTAAGTACTTGAACGATAAAAAAAATCGTAAGTCTGGAGGAAGTTGCTTATAGCCATAATAAGACAGCTATTTACATATTGAGTTTGTATTTTGACTGAATTTTCTACTCTTACGTGTTATAAATCATTTTTAAATAAATAAGAAAGGACGGCAACACACTCGTGACAACGCGAGGGCTCATGGGCGGCGCTGATCACTTCACATGAGCTGACGCGCTTGCTCGTTTGCCTAGCATCATAATATAAAAAAAATAGTATATGTTTTTTTTATTTTACTTGCTGAGACTTAGTCGCGTAAAACCTGATCCTGCTGTTTCGAAGTTATACTCAAATTTTGGGTAATTCTTTTTATGATAGATTGTTTTATTATAATAACAATACAAAAAGGTTACATCTGTTTCTAATAAATAACAATGTAACTCCGAAGCTTGACTTTATTTACTTATTTTTGATGTAAACATTATGTTTTATCTCTTTTGTGATCTTTAATTTGAATTGCTGATTCAAAATTGATATCATCCTTTATTGCATATTAGGTATATTTATTTATGTCTCTTATTTTTTAGGGCCCATATTATCGGTTTAAATTATGAAACTGCAGCTTGCGGGAAAAAAAATCACTTATAGTCTACAGGTGAATTGTTTTTTTGCATGTTATAGAAATAAGGACTGCTATAAGCTATTCTACGTAACGAAAACCGGGGCACAGAACTAGCTAGCAAAAGACATACGAAAATACAATGCTATTAACTTAATAAACACTATTTTTACCCCTATAATTGCAGATAAAATACTGTTACAAATGAGTATATCTTTGTATGATTGTAAACACATTAAGTATGAAACACCTTTTCTGTAATTTTAATAAAACACTCTCTATTTAGCTATAACCAAAAACAACCACTGTTAAAACATCACTACCTTATTACTTGACTTTGATTTTTATTTAATTTTAAACTATCACGAATGTGTAATAATATTAAAAATAAGTCATAAAGTTCTGACGCACGAATCAAGCACTGTATAGTATAATAGAAAGTACTTCCGATGTAGGACATGTCCTTATTCAAACTACGCACCGGTTGATACGATTTTTATAGGTGAAGGGTTTATATGTACGAGACACTTATAATATACTAGCTGTTGCCCGCGACTCCGTCCGCGTGGACTTTCATATAAATAAGTTTCAACCGTCTGACTTAAGCGGTTTAGATTTTACTTACAAAAGGATTTTCCCGCTAATTCCCGTTCCCGCGGGAATTTCGGGAATTCCTTACTTAGCGGATGTCTACGCCATAACATCTACCTGCACTGCGAACTTCAGCCAGTCAGTCACCTTTGAAATATATAGATATAGATTAAGCAAATCCAGGGCCAATCAATTGCTTGTAATTATGGCTGTAGCGATCGAGCGATTTTATTCGTATCTCTGTATATATTCAACTTCCTGACATCGTGCCATTAGGGCTCCGAACAATGTGTTATACGACTGGCCGAGGACCCTTTGGTTCCATAATCCGTTCTCCACATATATATGGATAGATGGTTAATGTATGTTTGTGTAATGTATAATATTACTATCCACGTTCGCAATTTAACTCAAATACCCGTATGTGCATTAATATTGTATTTTTACATGGCCCAAGTTGTCCAAAATTGCCTCAACTACGTAACACAAATTGTTCATAAGAACGAATTGACAATAAGGTTCGCCCATTAAAAGTCCACCTCCGTCTATGAATAATCACAAAACTAAAAGGCTAGTGGGTGCGTTGTCAGCCTTAAAAAGGGGGCCTTAAAATTGGAAGAGGAAACAACATATGATATGAGGAATAAGAGGATAGGATTAAGGAAATAGGCATTGCTCTCACTTAACAAGACTAATGACGCTGGTATTCTGGGTTGCTGGTTAGTTGCCCGATTCAGCCTAAAGACATATCTCTTCGTACTAGAATCTTACGGTTCTAATGATAAGGACCCAGCAGTTGGGAAGAGCTGTAAGGAGATTGCCACTATTGCACTGCACGTCACAATTTGCAATACCATCTGCACGACCGTAACAGCAGTCAGTCAAGCACAGTGCGCTTTAAGATAAATTTTTTGCCACGCATGACCATCCTGTGGAATCAACTCTCGTGATATTTCCGTTGCTTCACAACTCAGGGTGCGTCATCCATTCACTCACTGCAGAACTCTGCAGTGAGTTGATAACTATCAAGCTCTATGAATGGTCAAAGGTTCCTGCAAAAACGCACTATGCTTTTGCAGCTTGACTGCCAGCTGTTAAGGTGATGAGGATGGTATTTTAATCTGTGGCGTTCAGAGCGGTGGTGGAAATCAGCGGCAGGTATACCGTGTTATCATGATACGTAACTATTTACGTCATTCATGAAAAATTTAACATTGTTATTTAAATGCATAAAATAAAACGTTAAAATGATGATGATAACGCTGTAATTATAATGTTTTTCATGTTTTTTTAGCAGTGTCTCGGTTTTTAACGAGGATATTATACTTAAATTACTTTTTATTTATCAATAATATGAAAGAATTCGCTATTAGGTATTAATTATTAATACTGCTCTTGTATCTTAATTGTTTTATTCATTTCCGTTTTAAAATTAATTTATTTTTCAGGGCGATAGTTAGCATTCTTATAATATATGTAAACTATTATCGTATTTATTAAAATGTTAAAAAAAAACTCCCCGAGCCTTGCGGTCTCACCCGCGTCATTCCCTTTCCTGGAACAAAACTGGGATACAAACTGTCCTATATGTTGTTTGGTTATCTAGGTTCTAATCTAATCCTGCGGACGATTGCTTCGTGCGTCCTCAGCAGGTCCGCCCGCCGAAAGGGTGCGCGACGGAACACCGGTGTGTTTTAGTCGGTAGTGGCCGGTTTTAGGCGAGTCCGACATAACCGCCTTCTCCCCCGAGAGGACGCGGTACCGTAAGAGGATTTCCCCCCGTCAAAAAAAGGTTCTAATCTAATCAGTAAGCATCCAAATTTCAGAAGAATCCACTCAGAAGTTTCTATGTGAAAAAGCAAACAACCATACAGCCATGCTCACAATTATCATTTTAACATTAGTAAGATAAATGTATAAAAAGGCGTTCTATTGTTCTTTATTAACTTTGTAGTTTAACAAATAACATGTTTAACGTGTTGTTTTGTGTAGTATATTTACTGTGTTTAACAGTTAATATAGAAGGAAAAGATGGCGGTTGTTGTATACTAACACCGCAAACAAGCTTGCAAGAAAACTCGACTTTACAAGAGAAGTTCAAGCGATATAAGATCGTAGGAGATTATATATCGAAAGCACCAAAAAATCAACTTATAATCAAACTTCCAACAAACGGGGATAAAACGTGTAAGGTAAGGTTTGTTATTATTCTTATACAAAATAATGAATTATTTATATTATACAGTCTTGAAAACGTTTTAAAAGTCTTTAAATAATTGCAATATACAAGATATTGAATAGAAGACTAATTGACCCGTGCCCACTTCGTTGGGCATAATGTTAATTATCCTTTTCGGTTTTATATAGCCTATGACACTCAGCGATAATGTGGCTTTCTATTGGTGAAAGAATTTTAAAAATCGGTTGAGTAGATCCCGAGATTACCAGTTACAATTTAACAAACACAAATTTTACTTCTTTATAATATAAGTAAGTATAGATTACTTTGTATTAGTATATTAAATCTTATATTGTGCTAATGTTATGGTGGGCAAACTTCTCAAGTGTTTTTCTATGGCAAGCGTATTCTAACAATTTTAATTCTAAAATTATTGGAACAAGTTAAGACTTAGATTTTAATCTTCTAAAATTATAATTCCTAAATTCGAAATAGTCTCAGTGATTCGATGATACTCTAGATGTGATCTAAATTTGAAGGTTAAAGTAGTAAACATAAGTTCAATGTACGTATTCGTTCAAGGACAGTAGAACTGATCGAGAAAGAAGGAGTTTAGAAAATAATTATGCGTCTATGGCATTTGATTTTGATCTGATTTGATCTTGATGTTATCTTAGATATTTATTGGTATCAGAAGTCGTCTTTTTTAGAAAAATCTTTAATCTAAAATGAGTCTTATATTATTTTAGTATAATATTTATAGTACGCGTCACTTATGTTTAGCGATTGACGAGAATAGCTGCGCATCGGTAGAATCGCGCTTGTAATTGTCGTATTGGTGCGAGAAAGACATCACGACTGGGACAACCAATCAACGCTCGCGCACCCGACGATCACGCGCCTCGCGCGCCGCGCCGCTACCTCGATACCTCAGTTTTGACTTCTGCGCAGGATTCGTTCAGTGCTAAAGATTCGTGATGCGTACTATACTATTATTTAATTGTACTATATACTTTTATTTATAAAAATGCGTCTCTTGCAACAGAAAAATGCACGCGTAATTAATATCCAACCTGGAGATAATATATCGCCAATTGAAAGTTTTAAGTTCCCCATTGTTGAACATCCAAATGCAGTCGAAGGGAATCTATACGCATTGTTTTTTCTTGGTAAGTATAATAATAAGTTATATTGTGTAAGATACACGACGTCGTCAAGGAAATGACCTCTTAGATAAAAATCAAATAGGCGATTTAAGACCCTAATATGAACATTATTATACTTAATGAAGGTTTTTTTTATATATATATGTCAGAGAATATAAAATTAAACGGTTATTAAGTGTGTTTGATTAATTAGTATGACAATATTAATCGTCATAGATAATGCTATATAACCATAAACATCAATGTTAAGTTATGCCGAATGTCATGAGTTGTCAACTGTCAGTAGCGCGTCCGGGAGCGGCGCCTGCGCGAATTGTGCGTACTGATAGTTAGTAATGCAACATGGCATATTGATAATTAACTTAATCTTGATGATTCTCTAACATATAAATTAAGATAAGAAATAATTCGTAACTTTTGACATTGAATTACATTATATAATATATTGATTGTAAAACAACCAAGCTTTAACTATTATATTTATTTAACACGTTTATCTTATAGAATACAATCACTTTTCTTTGACACGGCAGAACTTTAACTATTATATTTATTTAACACATTTAAGGTAAAGAATACAATAATTTTCTGTTTTACGAGTGACGCTCCCGCTTTTTCTTCAAAAACCGCGGTGACAAGAGAGTGAGCGAGACAAAACATTCAAATCATGACATTTGCCACAGACACAATATTTAGCAATAATTCGTCAATTATAGAAGCATTATAATTATTACAACTATACTTATTTAGTGAAAACATAATATGCATTATTATAAGATACGTAAACAGATATTAATTGCAGTATTATTTTAATTGTTGAACAAGAGAACCTATATGTTCTTTACTATAGTCTAGCAAATTACTATTAATTTGGTTATTTTGACGTTGTGTGATATAGTTAGGAGGTGTTTGAAGCTGTGCCTTTATGCTGAAGTGTTCCCGCTCGTCCTGGGTGGTACCACCCTTCCAAAGATTACCGTTATAAAGTTATGGCATCATGAGTAAAGAGGACCATTTTTCTACTCTACCACCACCACAGCAACGCTCTCGTCAGGCAATAAGGTTTTTACAGTTTTATTTATATATCCTGTATTTATAGATATTGACGCGCCTTCACCAAAGAATGCCACTGGTAGAGCATATATACATGGCATATTCTTGAACTGTCCAGCCAATAGCTTGCTTGATGGTGACGTCATAGTTCCCTATAGCCCTGCAACTCCTGGACCAGGTACAGGGCGGCACAGATATGTTGGGTTACTATATAAGCAAAGTAAGAAGGTCAATACGGATACTCTAGACTTGTGGAGGTGAGATATATTTGTAAATTGTTTATTACATGTAGTAACACAAAACGAACATACACAAAGATAGAAATATAGAAAAAACCGATTCTACATGTTAATAGCGGCCTTATATAAGCGATTTCTTCCAGGCAATCGTATACGTTTAGGTTAAAGTACTTAATTCGAGACTTAATTCTTACCTAGGCTGGAAGTAGTTATGGTAGAGAAAAGGGTCCTATTACCCGAACCAATGATTTGGAATACAGTGGGATTTTAGTTGGTACAATCCAACATAACTTAAGGTTCCTAAAAGGCCGGCCACACACTCGTGACAACGCGAGCGCTCATGGACGGCGCTGATCACTTAACATCAGGTGATACACCAGATCATGTGTCCTCTCTCATAAATAAAAATGAACCTACCACAGAATAGAGAAGGCATGTCAAATGTATGAACATAACTTTGTTTGTTTTTCGATGAGTTGTAACAGTCTTATAACACAAGGTTATATCATAAGCGTGTTTCAGGGTCTATCGTATTATATAATGTATAATTATATAAATAAAACTATTATTTATTTCAACGCGTTAACGTTCCATAACGTTTGTCTCCACAATGAAGGTTATATTTGTACCTAAATAAATTATATTAAGTGTGTTATAATATTTTCAGGTTAGCTCGAGAAAGAATTGATTTTTCAGTGGAGGTTTTTGCTAAAACATATGGCTTGCACGGACCAGAAGCCGGGAACTTCAGCTTTGTCGAATTTAACGTGTGTGGAGTGTATGATAGTTGATTCTTTAATTTGCTTGTTGGTAATTCCTTTGATTTATTATAAGTAAATAAATAATAAAAAATAAATGAGTTTATAATAGTTCGTAATAGTTATATACTGCTTGATAATTAATGACAATTTACAAATAGTTTTGGACGTTTTATTTAAACATACTCATCTATATCCATATTTCTGAACAATGAATACACGACCACATTAATTGCTTTTCATAAAGTAAAATTCATTCTGATACAAATTAGGCTACAATAAGTAAGATTTTTCACAAGTCTAAGGTATTATTGTTTGGAAAACTGTTTTGGATATATATATAGAATTTTTCGAAGGTTTTATGTTAATATACCTAATATACCTGCCCGGAGTTGGACTTTATAGCAAAGTTCCGGGTAGCACTGCATTGGTTATGGGCTGGCGTTACTCTTACCATCAGGAGTGCGTCCAGCTCGTCTCCCCTCTTCATAGTATAAAAATATATATACTATATTTATTACCTGAGCAAAAGCTTTGAAAGTAAATTTTTCCATCTATGCTTATCAACAAATCTTTTTTTTATTGCTTGTAATGTAATGATAATATAAAAGTTCATCTTGAGTATCAGTTCGTTCAGTTCAGTGAAAAAACATAATATAATTTTGTCGTAAAACTTTATTCTCCAAAATTTACAATAACAGCTTACTTAGAATTAATACAACTTAGGTAGTTTTCTGAATTGTTTAAAGGTATGTTCCACAAGTAGTGAACTCTCCTAAGCCAAAATTACCAGCAACTGGTCCGTCCAGGTTCTTGTCTTCAGCAAAATCATTTGCTGAAAAGCCTGTTGGTTCTCGGGCTAGTCTGAAAAAGAAAGAAAGAAAAACTTATTGCAAAGCAGGTTGTTGCAGGTACGTGTACATTGAAGATATACTATACACAAGATGCTTTAAAAATAAACTATGAAACAACAAAAAAAGAAACAGAAAAATAGAGAGTTCAAATATTTTTTTGCAACCCATGTTGACTTGACGCGTACTGGCATATGCTGAAGTTAGGAGTTAGTATTACAGCTACAAAAAATAAATGTTTTTCTTTAAATTTTATAGAGTGTATAGAGTGGGTAAATTCTTGTAAGGTTCAAGAGGGTTGTCTCTGAATGGTTGTCACAGTAATTTGTGTTTGTCACAGTTTATAAAATGCCTCCCTCCACTCCTGAAGTTGATGTGGTATACGTAAAAGTATTTACCCACCAAAAAGGGAAAATGATACCAAATTCTCTTTAAATACTTTTAACGTTTTTTCAAACTTTTAGAAGGCAATTTTATTCATCTTACCTCCACATTTCTGGTTTATTAGCGTCAATTCGCTTTTGTTGCTTGTACACTATGAAAATGTATCTAAGTAGGCCTGACCCTAGTATAGGCGTGGCTGGCGTGTATGGGACTACTACGTCACCGTTCAACAGTTTCCTAGCTGGACTGTTCACGAAAAGCCCGTTAATGTACGCCCTGTCCGTTGGGTCCTCTCTAGATGGGGCGTCGATGTCTGTCAAAAATGAGTACTAATATAGGTAAATCCATACTAATATTATAAATGCGAAAGTAACTCTGTCTGTTTGTCTCTCTGTCTTTCCATCACGCAAAAACTACTGAACCGATTAGAACGAAATTTGGTACACAGATGCTCTTAAGCCTGGGGAAGGACATAGGCTACTCTTTTTCAAATCAACCCCCAAAAGGTTCAGCGAGGGGTTGAAACGATTGTAATGATATTTGGTACACAGATGGTCTAGAGCCTGAGATAAAACATAGGCTTCTTTTTAACTGGAAAATTGAGTTATAACGCGGACTTTGAAAGTTTATATGTTGCAATGGGTGGTAACGCTTTTTTTCCAATTAAATAGTAGCTTATATACTTTTTCAGGCTCTAGACTATCTATGTAACAAGTTTCATTACAATCAATACAGTTTAGTAGTTTGGCGTGAAAATGAGACAGGCAGACAGAGATACAATTATAAAATGAGTATGGATTTAACATTGTTTGCTATTTAACTTATTTAACAAAAAATTTTTTGTCGTCTTTACTTACTCAGAATCATGATAGTGTACAACCCTGGGGTTGCTTTTGGATAAGTGACTTCAGGGACTTGGAAGCTCAGAAGTGGTGACACAATGTCACCTGGAATGAGACTGATGGGTTCTCGACGTTTCTGTCAACAAATGTTTAATGACTATTATTGTTATAAGGGCCATAATCTATAAGTGTGTGAGAGAAAATAAGGGGATTTGTAATTTATACTACGACGAGCTTTAAGCGTCGTCTTCAAATCAACATTAAAACATAATAGAGTCTATCTAAGATATATATTGGACGTAAGATAGTTGAAGAGTTTATATAACGATTTTAAAGTAACTGACCTTACAATTATTAAAATTGGGCGAAATCTTCACCACGAGCAAATCTTTGGGAGGTTTCATCAAATAGTCGCCCA
This sequence comes from Eurema hecabe, assembly GCA_026213755.1. Classification (NCBI taxonomy): domain Eukaryota; kingdom Metazoa; phylum Arthropoda; class Insecta; order Lepidoptera; family Pieridae; genus Terias; species Terias hecabe. The sequence goes on from JADANM010006423.1 coordinate 6,529,464, forward strand.
CGATGTCGTATTTTCTGAATGCTTCTGCGACTGTTAAATTCTCTTTAGGGGCCTTAGGTGACATCACTATACAAACATCTGCATGCACGTACGTTCTTGCATGAAGAAAAATAGCCACTACAAGAACTTGCCACATTTTTATAGACCTGAAAAAAACCAACAATTAATAATAATATAAATGCGAAGATTTGTAAGTATGTAAGGATTTTTATAAGTCTTTCACGCAAAAAGAATTGTATCCAGTAGTCAATATTTTCATTAATTGCTGTCAAATTAAAGATTTGGCAGAAATATAGCGTGAACTATATCTTTCCTGAAACGGAGAGAGAGAGCTCTTGGCAGGCTCACAGAATATGCAGGATACTATTTATTTCAGTATTATGTATGAGCAAAGAAACAACGGTTTAAACTACAGCTATTATGAAAAAACACCAAATACAAACTTTGCTATGGTTAAATAAAAATAATTGTATACCGATCTAGACACCGACAACGTTAGCTTTAATATTTTACGAGTAATATTTACCTTTTTAATATTAAATTACCGCCTACGTATAAATAATAAAGCTATTTAGATAACGAACATGAAAATAAAAGTCATGAAATTTTTTATAATATGGCTTCAGTATAATTCAGGCATTAGTAAGTTTGTTATTGCTTCTTTCTTTATCAATATTTTTTAGACTAAGTGTGCCTCGCGGCTTTATACCCGTCGCTATGAATCACTGTGCTGGCTCTTAATAAACGATATTAAGGTTTGTTGAATGGTTTTAAAGGTCTAACATATGCATATATCTATCTCATGCGTAGCCAAAAAGACAAAAGAAAGTAAAATTTTTTTTTATTCCCAACAAGCAATGGAAATGGCTACGCGACGCGTACATCGGGTACATATAATAATTTAGTTAGAATCAGTCTGAATAATTCTCCAAATTTTCGGAATTAAACCTTTTACACCAGTATGTTTCGTTGAAATATTAACACGTCTTAAGAAACCCTTTTAGGCTCGAATAGGCCTAGAATTTAACAAGTGCTACAGGACGCGATAAATAAAACTTCAAATTTGTTAAAATATTGCAATCCACATCGACACTGTTCACGGGTCGACAGTAAATTTTGTTAAAATATTGTTAACTCTACTTATTTAACAAAAACTGTTTGTTTACACGAACGCAATAAAAGAAATTGTTTCACTCACCTTGGCCAGCTATCAAGTTAGTGACGTCACCAATGTCGGCATCATTCTTACTAAAAACAACACCGCGTCGTTATATTATGTATATTATAAGTACATACTAAGTATTTAAGCAAATACTACTTTAAAACATAATCAAAATGTAAATGTGATTTTTAATAATAACCTCGTTCAGTTACACGGACAATTAATCTTTTTTAATTAATTGTTTTGTTTGTTGAGGTCTAAATATCTAGATTTGATGCGAATTAATTTCCATATTAAAGCGATCGATAACACTTTTGAGTTGGTTTTCCTCAATATATCAGCTGTTACCCGCGACTCCGTCCGCGTGGTCTTTTATATAAATTTTGACCCCCTCCCTTCCCCCCTTATAATCCTTTTTTCCAGTTAAAAGTAGCCATGTATTTCAGGCAGGCCATTTGTGTACCAAATTTCATTGCAATCGGTTAAGCGGTTTAGCCGTGAAGGCGTAAAGTTATAAAAAGTTTAGGTTTCATTTAAAAAAAGGGTAGATTTAAAAAAAAGTAGCCTTGTCCTTCTCCAGGCTTTAGACTATCTTTGTACCAAATTTAGTTCTAATCGCTTCAGAAGTTTTAGTGTGATGGAAAGACAGACAGGCAGACAGAGTTACTTTCGCATTTATAATATTAGTATGGATTTTAAATGATTCCTATTTTTTTGTTTCTAGGGTTAGATGATACGATTGTTTAATATAGTCCAAGAAAATATAGCTTTAAATACGGATTTCAGATAAAAACTTATATTTTGTGGATAAATTAGAAAAGGACTTCCACTGCTCTTTTACGGTTCTTTCAAAGTACATAATATCAAAAATTCAAGATTTTATCTAAAATTCGTAGTTTAAGCTCTATTTTCTTAGACTAAATAATTATTTGTTTTATTGATTTCATATAACACGAGTATTATCGAAATATGAGCTTTGTTTGAAGTTTAATTATTTTATTTACAACTAGCTACCAGCCCGGGCTTCGGGACCAGATATTATGTATATTTTATACATATAAACCTTCCTCTTGAATCTCACTATCTATTACAGCCGCATGAAAATTGGTTGCGTAGTTTTAAAGATTTAAGCAAACAAAGGGACAGACAGAAAAAAGCGGCTTTATTTTATATTAATTAATGATGGAGGCTGGATTGTCAGATATTTTTTAAAATTCATGGAATACTTAATTGTAGTGTGAACACGGCAGTATTTTTACAAACAAGCACATGACCGATTCCTTCATGTCTGCATGCTATTGTTAGTTTAATAGTACCGACTTCATTGATAATTGACTTAGGGAATTAAAATGAACAAGCAACTAGTATTTGTAGGCCACTGAAAACAGTCAAATTAGTCCTTAAAATAGAAGTAGGGTTACAATAATTGCCCTAGTGCTTTAGTAGTTTGTTACTGACAAAAGATTGTATAGAGTATGTACTATGTACCTAGTTCGTTGAAAAGTATTTTGAACATACAGATTGTAGCGACCGCTATTCATGCGCCGAGTCTGAATCGCGCTTACGATATTTTTCCGAGACTTAGCATATATACAACTTCTCGACAACGAACCATCGGGGCCTAACGGCCGGCCAGTCAGTGTTTCGACTGGTCGAGGATCCTCCCTTTGGTTCAGAGGAAGGTTACATCTTCCTTCCATCCCACACAGATAGACAGAAGCTTGGCTTTTACAAGTATAAATTATTTAGCATTATCGTATACGTAAATTATTTTTAACTAGTTTTATTATGTTTTTTTAATATACGACCTTAACTCATTCATTCGTTAGTTTTCATATTATGTGTGTTTACAAAAAACATACACGCCATAGCAATCCTTATCTTTCCGGTAAGAAAACAAACAACCATGTTACGGAACTATTAATTGATTTGAGTCAACAAAAAGCTTGTCTATTTTATTTGAGTAAAACCATTTTTCTTGTTGTTGTCTGAATAAATATTTTTATCAAGATACGTGTTTTATAACGAATAAAAAAGTGCCAAGTGCGTGTCGGACTCACCCACAAAGGGTTCCGTACCATTTTATTTCTTATTTTAGAAGTAAGTGGGGGGACCAACTTTTTTCAACTTTGGAAGCGTCTGTCAGGCAAACTATTCGGTTTAGAAAAAAAAATATTGAATCCTCGATATCATTTTTGTAGACCTATCCATAGATTTCTTATACACACGATTTTTTTACACATACGTGTTTGATGACAAAAAGTTTTCTTTGAGTTTCAGTTCTAAGCATGGTTATTTTTGCATCAAAATCTTAATGCGGTTCACAGAATACATCCTACTAAGTTTCAACAGTATAGCTCTTATAGTTTCGGAAAAAAATAGCTGTAACATACGGACGGACAGACGGACAGACGGACGGACAGATAGACATGACGAATCTATAAGGGTTCTGTTTTTTGCCATTCGGCTACGCAACCCTAAAAAATGCATGAAGTGACAAGTTTGAAAAATATTTTATAAAAAATATTAAATCTTAATGCATGAAGGTCTGTTATATTATTAAAGGCTCGATCGCGATTGTTATTATTCAAATTCACTGAATGAAATATTTATTACAATATGCATAGAAAATAACAGGTTTCAAGGGTGATATCGCTATCCGTTAGGCACAGATAATCCTATGTTAAAATTTATATATACAGTGTGCTACAAAACAAGTGTCTGATCGGAAAACCTCCTAATGTATACCGGTAGTAGGTCCTTATTTTGCTATCGTATTGAAAAAATAACATAATTATTTTTCCAAACGAAAAAAAAAATAAACTAAGTAAAATTGCAAATTAAATGGCAACACCGTCTTGCATTCACGTACTCTGCTAGCTACAGGATAAATAGGGTCTACAAACCGTACGTGAGTTGCTAGCATTTGTGAATTTCCTTGATTTGTGCAAAATTTTTCACTAGAAACATAATGTTCAAAACTTTATTGCTTTATTTTTAGATATAGATTTGTGGTTTTATTTTATTAGGAAAAATATAAGATAGAGAATATTTCCCTTCAGGATCGGACACATGGTTTGTAACACATTGTATATGTGTTAAATAGAGTTTGTAAGTTATATCTGGATTTACTGACTGCAAATAGAAAATAATTGTTCTTACAGAAAGTCATATTCATTGTACCATAGTTTCTTGACCCGGAAATGTTTAATACAAAAGTTGGGTTCTAGAAGGATTTCGGTGTCATAATTTTTGAAGTTTAAACAGCATCCAATATTCATAATTAATATAGCTACTATTTGTAGAAGTATTTTCGAAAACGTAATACAGAATTCACTCCTTAATTCAGTGCAAAATTGTGACGTCACAATGTGGTAAGCTAACGTCATAAGTGAAGTCTTAGTAAGACTATCGATCTCTTGATGGACTCTTACAGAAATTTGAAATTCGATAGAGAGAGATAAAAAAAGAAAGAGAAGAGAGAGGAGAGTTAGAGGAAGATGAATACGAAAGTGTATCCAGAGAAAAACAAGAAAAGGCACGGACCATTGCTTTTATTGTTCCAACTGTCTCGTCTATTGGGTGTGGCGCCATTGACATTTTCCAATGGTTTAAAGTTTTCCAAATCATATTACATCTACAGTCTCCTTATCACGGTTGTTCTGAGTAAGTGAATTTACATCTCAAAATCAAAATCAAAAACAAAATGTTTATTTTCTGAGAAAATTTGAAAAACAAATACCTTCAGAAAGTCTACATGGTGCCTACCACCGGTTCGGGAACTAAACCGGCGAGAAGAACCGCGGCGTAAGAAACTCGCACGGGTCCCAAACTTTTAACCAAAAAAGGGGGAAAAATCTGTTTATGTATTCTATGGGTGAATACGTAATTTGTTTTATAGCGACTCACAAAGAAATGCTATTAGTTCCATTTTTTGTTCCCGTAACGAAAATATATCCTATGTGTTTCATGCGATAAGGTTAAAAATCCTGTGTTTTGGGTTTTAGAAAGAAGAAGACGTGAATATTGTTCGGAAGTCAATTTATTACTAATTTTTGATTTTTTAACTCAGCAGTTCAGTGTATTTTGCCGTTCAATATCGGTTTTGTCTATTAAATATCATGTATTATGTCCTATATCCTATGTCCAGAGTTAATATATTTATTTGCCAAATTTCAGCTATTCTCTCTCTATTGAGCAGTTCTTGCGTGATAGTGTTTTAAAACAGACTGTGTTTTGCTTTTATAATGTGTTACCAATTAATTCTTTCTAGACGCAATCATTTTAACTGGCTTCGGCTTGGATATGATGGAACCAGAAATATCTTTGAGAGTAAAAAAATTATCGTCCCGTATTGTATGGATTTTAAATGTAACTATTCTGATATCTTTGACGAGCGTCGGCTGCTTCTACGCTCCGTGGAGATTGAAATCTATTATTGATATATTGAATCAAATTGATAAGGTATTAAGAAGTAGTTTCAGTTATTTTCTTTACTGTTACTAATTTAGTCTTACGTCACCGGGGGAAGGTCTTTCGCAGGAGACCGACTGGGTGGGTACCCCACAGTGCCAGACATTCTACCGCCTGAACAGTGATGTGAAAATGTCACTGTGCTCCGGTCTGAAAGGCACTGTAGCCAGCGTAATTACTGGGCCAATGAGTCTCAACATCCAATGACTCAAAGTGGGGAGCGTCGTTGTAGTGCACCCCTGCCCGGAGTTAGGCTTTATAGCAAAGTTCCGGGTAGCACTGCATCGGCTATGGGCTGGCGTTACTCTTACCATCAGGAGTGCGTCCAGCTCGTCTAGTTTCTTCATATTATAAAAAAAAAATTATACTAATAAAATTGTTTGTAATTATAAGGTTGCAGATTACATTTTTTTGAATGTGCTAAGGTGCGCTCAGGAACTACAAGTTCGAATTGGAGAATTCTTTATGATAGTCAATTTATGGAGGAAGAGTTTAGGGTGTATAATATAACGTACCCATAGGAACGAAGCATCATTAAAAATCGTTTTAAAAAACGTGGGATGTAGAAAAATCCGGAGAGATGTCTATCTTGCAAAGACATAAACTGCCTGACGCATTTAAATCCTTTTTTTTTTTTAATTCGTTCGAACTGGATAATACCTGTGGGTAAATCTTCGCCTATAAAAAGTATGCTGATTGCATACGCTTCAAATATTCCAGATTTTTCTATATAGATAGATCGGGGGTAAACGAGCAGGCTCGCCACCTGATGGAAAGTGGTCATCGCCGCCCATCAACACTCGCAGAGCTTTACAGCTCTGGAGTGGGCTGCTGGTCTTTTAGAAAGTATGTATGTATTTCAGATCCAAATTCAAATGGCCAGAGATAAGAACGAGGATCAGACGGAAAAACTTCAATACGGTTTGATTTTCTTTTTCACGTTATTTATATCAATTTTGGTGTCAGTAGATTTCTATGAAAATGTTAATAAGGCAGTAACGTACAACCTAAATGGTAAGTATAATAATACTATACATATTTCAATTAATAATAAACTTTAGATATGAAATGGAGATATAAGCATCAGATATAATAGATATATAAGCAAGGACATTTTGGGCAGCGTTCGATACAAAATACTACGTCCAACTAACTTTTTTGTGCAATAATATATCATTTGATACTTACCAAAAATTTTAATGCAATCAGCTATTTTATTCTAGAAAAGAATCAGTCTAGTTTTTAATCTTGTACTAGTTACCGTGAACTATATTTTTTTTTATTTAAAACGAATCTAACACAATCGCGATGTTATATGAATAAAGAACAAATAAATTCGCAATGATACACATAACGAATTTATTTGTTCTTTATTTATTCATGAGTAGCTGCTGCCCGCGACTCCGCCCGCGTGGACTATCATATAAACTTTGACCCTCCCTCCACCTTTAACCCTTTTTTTCAGTTAAAAAGTAGACTATAATAAAAGTAGGCTTCTTTCTCAGGCTCTAGGCTTTACCAAATTTCGTTCAAGACAGACAGACAGAGTTACTTTCGCATTTATAATAGTGGTATGGATTTAGGAGTATTCCATAATTCTAAGTTCGATAATTACTTTCAACGTTATTTCTAGTGAAATCTGTAGTCTTATATTCAATGTTTTATTTGGAATTTGTGATCCAAGTGCTCTTGGAACTTCAGTTTGCTCTAACCGCCATTACATTGAAGAATGTGTTAAAGGATTGTAATGAGGTACTACACGTTCTGTTACATAGAATGGGTAAGTTATAATATTATTTTGAAATTTGTTTATAAATCCGGATTTATCCGGATCCGGTTAATAATATATTCTAAAATTAATAAATTCGCAAATCTAATTGGGATGATGACAAAAGAATAATTAAATGTCCCAAAGGACATCTAAAGATAGATTAATGAACAAGTAATTATTATTAAAAAAACAAAATACCCGACTGCACACTAAAAAAAGAGTAATTATGTCTTTATCCCGTGGGACTTTTAGGATAAAATGTATCCTATGACACTCCCGTAATCAAGACTAATCTAACGATACCTCATACATCAAAATCCATCAAGCCGTTTAGGCTACAGGAGGTCACAAAGGAACAGACATACATACTTACATACACTCGAAAAACATTACCCTCTTTGGCAGTCGGGTAAAAATAATGGGTACGTATTTTTTAATTATTTTTTTATTCAAAAACTTAAGGGGATATATTGGTTTAAAAAGTCGCATGACGTCACAAATATGCACGTTTTAATATAAGGTGTGACGCAATGAACTTCGAAACTTTAATTTGCTATATAGCGGTAGATAGTATTTTATTATTTTGACATATAATAAAGAACAGGTGAACGGGTGTTATTTTCTAAGAGATGATTTATATTTTTTATTTTTTCATATTCTGTCGATATGCCTATTGTATTATGGTGAAACATAGATAATAATTTTGTCTTGTCCTTAAAATTTCAGATGAATTGAAATTCAATGAAGTGAATGAGAAGAAAAATAATGTTCTATCTTTTAATCAAATCAACAACGCCATAGACTCATTATTCAATAATCTCGAATACGTAGGTTAGTTTTTGCAAGTTTTAATTATTACATAAATAATCTTAATTAATATAAATATAAAGCATTATATTATGAGAAATAGGAGCGTACTTATCTTTCTTACAAAATAGAATAAAATAAAGTTAATTTTTAACTGACATTCTGTCTGTCTATCTATCTTTTTGACAAGACCAAATTAATATGTACTCCACAGATTAAAAGTAAAAAAATCTGTTGTACAATATACCCGTTATAATATATGACAAAAAACAGAAATATAATTTTTGGTTTCTTCATTATCTCTTCTCATTTTCTTTCTTATCTCTTGTCTCTTCTCTTTATTCTCTTCACTCTTTTCTCTTCTCTGTCTGCAGCACATGGCCTTTATAATATTAATAATACGTTGATAGGAACTATACACAACACCAACGTTATCAACCCATACAACGAATACTATTCTAGAATTTTCCTCAGGTACAGATAAAGTTGAAGAAGAATTTTGTGCGAAGATTCGATTAGTAGCTTCTATAATTGAGGCAATTTGCGACATGAAACAACAAATAAACCGAAAACACGCATTTCTTCTGTCGTTGCTGCTAATTTCATTCTTTTTGTATTTGGTCATCACTCCTTATTATATCGTCAATTATCTACGTGAGTATAATTCATTTTAATATAGCAATTATTTAGTACGAGGGTCAAACAAATAATGGGAAAAACAAGGGAAAATAGAGCTCTTTGCCAATATTACTGAGTATATATTTCATTCATTTATCATTTGTTTTACGATTTGGCGGCAAATTGAAAATTGTCTGTGTCACGTCAACTGAATTTAACACGAGAAAATTTTCGTGCAATGATTTTTTATGACTTTCGATGTCATTTAAGTCAACAAGAAAATTATGATAGACTACGATTGGCCTTTCACGATGAAGCCCCATCTCGTGCGACTGTTTACAACTAGTTTAATGAGTTTAAACGTGGTCGCACTAATCTCACTGATGATTTACGTGAGGGACGGCCTTCTACGGCGACGACTGAAGATAACATCCGTGTTATGCGGCGTATGATAGAGACTGACAAAAGAGTGACCTATCAGCAGATTCGGACAAACTTAGGCATCGGTATGAGTCAAGTGCACAAAATCCTCCACGAACATTTAGCGGTCAGGAAGCTTTGCGCCCGGTGGATACCTCATAATTTGACTGAGGCTCAAAAACTCCATCGTGTGGATTGGTGCCGTAAAATGATTGAAAAATTTAACGGAGGTGACTCAAATGCTGTGTTCGACATACTAACAGGTGACGAAAGCTGAATTTACTGTTATGATCCTGAAACCAAAAGACAATCTGCTCAGCGGGTGTTTCCTTTCGAGGAGTTGCCAACCATAGTGAAGAGAGATTGAAGTGCAGGAAAAAAAATGGTGGCCTCGTTCTTTGGAAGGATAGGTCATTTCGCAACAATTGTGTTAGAGGATCAAAAAACAGTTTCTGCAGAATGGTACACTACCAATTGTTTGCCATTTGTCTTGGAAAAAGTTCGAGAGAAACGACCTCGCAGTAGGATCCTCCTTCAGCACGACAACGCCTCGTCGCACACCGCCAAGCGAACGATCGACTATTTGGCGACATCAAACGTTGAATTACTGGGTCACCCCCTGTATAACCCCGACCTCGCGCCTTGTGATTTTTATTTATTTCCAAAAATTAAAGAAAAACTAAAAGGAAAGCGGTTTATGAATGCTGAAGAAGCGGTGGCTGCGTATCACGATGCCATTGAAGAGACCCCTAAGGACGAGTGGGCAAAGTGCTTTTCCCAGTGGTTCCATCGCTTGCAGCGGTGTATTGACGTGAATGGACAATATTTTGAAAAGATATAATAACACTAATATCTGGCTAATGTAATCAGTTTTTGATTTTCTAAGAACTTTCAGTTTGACCCTCGTAATGAATTAATTTAAAAAGACGTGAGCCTCAGGTTGCTTGTTTTACTTATAGCTATTGATTTAAAATATAAATAGAAATATTAAACCTTAATTCTAAACCACAATTCTTCCAGAACATTGATCTTTGTTTATAACTCGTAATATATAAATAAAATTCTTTAGGAACAATATTTAATTAAATGCTCTTAAAAAATCTTACACAAAATTTTTTAATGTTAACTTATAACATAATTTCGATCCTTTTTTATTTTATTCTTTTTAGTTCAAAAAAGGGTAAGAAAAAATGAGAGTGATGCCACAAATAGCCAGCCCCTATTCAGTCCAACAGCATGGCTGTAGTTTATCAGATATTATGATTATGCCTTGTTTGTTGTCAGAATTTCCAGACTATGAAGCAAGCACTATTTTCTTTCAAGTGGTCTGGGTAACTTATCATGGACTTAATTTATTACTGGTGGTGGAACCGTGTCATTATATGCAAGTTGAGGTAAACTTTACTTTTTATACAGTTAAGTTGTAGGCACCGATCTTCATGAAGTTTGTTAGAGAGATAGCAGAGAGCTCAGGAAAGGAGGTTAATTGCCTTATATTGCAAAACAGTAACCGGCTCATCATGATTAATGACCAGTTCCTCTCTCGAGAATGCGTTACCAGCCTTTAAATATGGGATTATAAACGAATTTAATCAAATAGAAATAATTAAGTAAACAAACGTCAAGTATTGATTTCACGCCGGTTTCTGAGTGTGGGATACTAAATTCAGTTCTAGATCATGACTCAACCAACTTATAGTGTTTTTTTAAATTTCAGATAGAAAAGACCAAAGTTGTTGTAAGCCAGCTTCTACGGAAAGCCTATTTATGCAGCTTCGACCTTAACAGTGAACTGAATAACTTGTATAAGATATTGTTTTTAAAGACCTTTGACTATTCCCCTTTTAGTATGTGCGTTCTTGGCCGACCCCTTATTCTGACGGTATGATTTTTTATTACTTTTGAAAGAGTTCAAATTTGATAACTTAGTGCTTCTATGGGATGGATGTATGGGACTGACTTTATATTATTTATAGCGATTTTGTGAAGATGTCCGTAAAGTGATATCTCTTGGATGATAAAATATGTTATTCTCTTGAAATAACAGTGGGCTTGAGAAAATTAATTTGTACGATAACGTAAAGTATCTGAAGACCTGAAGACCATGACTCAAGTTTTGGTCAAACTTTGACCATCGATTAAGAATTTCGATCATAGATCTTATCATCAAAAGTTTTTTACTTTTTGGTAGTGAAAAGATAGCTTAATAAAAAGACAGATTATTTATTAGAGAATGAAATAGAAAGAGAAAAGAAAGAGAATAAAAAGAAAATGAAATGATGGAGTGTAATGTATCTTCTCAATTTGTTGCAGATATTAGGAGCAGTTGTTACGTACCTTGTTATAATTGTCCAGTTTCAAAGCAGCAATAAAGGGTTGTAGACTTCAAACTGCTAACATTAAGAGTGATAGAGAGAGAGAAAGAGAAAGAAATGTTGACAGTAAAATTAATTTATAATTAAAACAAGTGTTTGATTTTAAAATATTTTTTATTGAGCCACACATTAAACTCAAACATCGTTGAATAAACTTACCTAACAAAGCTTTGTTTAATGCAAATGTTTATTTAATTACTTAATTTGAAGTGCCAGACATATTGTGTCCATCCGGAAGTAGTGCTTCATTAATTTCACGACTTTTAGAGGCTTATATTTTTCTGATTTCTAAGGTCATGTTTTAAAATAATTGCGTTTTAACTAAAGGAAGCTTAAACTTACTTCTTAAAATTGAACTATAATCAAAAGGTAAGTCAACATCACTCCAAGTGTCTGAAAGGAAAACATTATTCTTAATATTCTACAATATGAAGAAACAGTCATCTACCGCAGCTTCTGTATTTCCGTTCGTTAGCGATTAGCGCAACACTACTCTTGAGGAAGTTTAAGCAGGTGTAGGTTGTAAGTTTCATTGTATCTTGTAGTTGATGTAATTGGATGATTTTTTTATACATCGGAAAATAATTATTTTACATTACCTATGTAGGTAGACATATCAGGTTTGTTCAAATACTTATGTCTTTAAACGATTTGGAGTGATTTTCATCCATTTATTGAATGATTATAAAGATAAGATGCATATACCATAAATAAGTCAAAATGTTATTTTAGTCCTTATACATAGGGCCCATCGATTTAAATTTGAGGTAGAACAACTAATAAACAAACCTGTGCTACAATAGTTCGTCTAATTGTTATCAAACCAAGCGGGCAGAAGGAAAAATCACATTCGCACATTTCCATGGACAAGGCTTCTAGGTCAGCGAGTACTGTGTTATCTATATCAGGCGACGTCATGAAACGACCAAGAACTAGCTTCATGTGCTGGATCTGAAGTTATAATATAAGGACATATAATAACAATACACAGCGCCATCTAGTCCCATGCTTAGCAGAGCTTGTGTTATGGCAACTAAATAATAGTTACATACTATTGTATGTAGCAACAATCGGACTCAAAAGTACATTACAAATAAAGTAAATTACAAATATATTTTTCCAATGTGGGGATCGAACTACTCTTTGCACAGAAAGTAGTTGTGCTACCACTGCGCCAAGCGGTCGTCAAAATGTGTTTATTGCGAAGCTTGTAATGGCAGCAATGCTTAAATAGTATTTATGTAAAATAGGATAAGATTTTATTTATTATCTGTGATTCTATTGGTCATATAATGCTAGTCTAATTAAGGTCACTCTATTAATTAAGTTAACTTTTATTAATATTAGTATGGCTTGTGTTAACTTATTGTACTTTATGATTATTTATTCTGAGTAATTTATTTTTATTTTCAATGAGTACGGTTGTAATAATACACCAGCAGTTACCTCTTTGTCAATTTTCACGAATGGTTCCACAATCATCATCATCGATAATACATGATTGATCAAAATGAAGTAGTTTATATAGTTTTGATCAATGTGGGTATCTGAAACAAGTAAATTTTTAAACAACTAATTAAATAGAACATTTTTCATCGTAAAACCGGATTAAACTAGGTTTCGCTTATTTTTGTTGGAGGCCCAACATCTAAATCTATTTTTATTGGGTCCGTAATGATATCTCCCTTTTGAGAAAAAATTATCACAATTATTTCATAAACGACAATGATATTCGTCACTAGATATTAGGTACACAACAAAGAAGACAGAAAAACATTGAAGTTGGTTGAAAATAAACCGGAATAAAAGTGCAAGCTGGAATCGCACACCGACAGTTCTATAGAGGAGTTTATTTACTAAAACCTTCGTCACTCAGAATGGCGGTTCGAATAACTTTATTAAACCTACATAAAATGAGACATTCTTGGACAAATTTTGATTAATTTATTTTCAATACGCGTTCTGTGTTGAATATAATTTGGACAATATCAAATTGGGGATAGGTAATGCTTGTTCATCAATAAATTTATATTACGAAGCAGTGTATTATGTTTCAAAACTATCTTTTCCGAACTTCATAATGATATGTCCACTAGTTTTTTTTTTTATAATACGAAGAGCTCGTCTCCCAGCTGGACGCACTCCTGATGGAAAGAGTAACGCCAGCCCATAGCCAATGCAATGCTACCCGGAACTTTGCTATAAAGCCCAACTCCGGGCAGGGGTGCACTACACCGACGCTCCCCACTTTGAGTCATGAGATGTTAAGACTCATTAGCCCAGTAATTTCGCTGGCTACAGTGCCCTTCAGACCGGAGCACAGTGACATTTGGACTCTATTCATTTCAAACAAACAATAAAATATTTATCATTATAAATTAAATAGTATAGATAGATAATAACGACATACTATGGAAGTAGGCCCTCGTGCTTAAGAAAGCACGATAGGTGAGCCGGTAAGCGATACATCCATACATTAGAGTGACGAGCATCTCGTTGGACTTGTGCATGTCCGTGACAGCTGAGTGAAGGGACGAGAACGAATCCGTCACATTTCTGATCTTTCTACTTATATTTGCAGCGTGGACGGTTGGCGAGTCTGAAACTTTACAATATATTATAGCCGTAGCAGTAGTATAGTATATTATTATTATTATTATTATTACGCACTTTATTATATACACTTGAGCATAAATATGAGACAGAAGATACATTAGAAGAATTACATATATAAATGGCGGCTTTATCGCTTGGCAGCGATCTCTTCCTAGCAACCTTTAACGAAGAAATACACGAAAGTAGAAAGGCAGTGTATACAAAACAAAAAAAAGAAACACACACATTATACACAACATAGGAAAAAAAATATAATAATAACAGTAAGTTTAACCTAAGGCTTAAGTAGTATTAGAATGACGGTAATGACACTTCAGATGAGTAGTATAGTATAGTATAGTATAGTATAGTATAGTATAGTATAGTATAGTATAATATAGTGTAGTATAGTATAGTATAGTATAGTACTAACCAACACGCTTTGTATCAGCGGCACTTTGCAAATTGCATCGTATACCTTGAAATATCGGCAGAACTTCATTGTATAATGCGAATATCTGTATTTGAAGCAATGTCACTGTTAATGTAAAATAGTTAAATACGATGTGCATCACAAGATAACTATCTGTAAATAAAAATGTTATATGTATTTGGTTAAAATTAATAAACACGAGATTTATCCCAGTGTAGGAGATGACCCTAATAAATTATATTCCTTTCATTATAATTGCTTTATAATATATTTCCAACATACATAATTCCTGACAAACATACAAACAGACAGACACACTTTCCCATTTATAATATTAAGTATGGATAACGGTGATAATATTTTCAAAATCAGTTCAGAAGATATTGAAATAACTTATACATTAAAACCGTACACAGAAATAATCTCTTTTCAATTTAAAAATAGACTTCTAAGGCATCAAGGTTTAACAAATAATTGTAAATTACTTACTAAAACGGTGAAAAATGAAAAGGTTTGAAACAATAATAATCAAATCAATAATAAATCTGATCAAAAATACAACTCCGGCGATGATTAAAGACATCTTGTTTGTCTTACGTTTTGTCCCAACACTTTCAGCAATCTGCAACAGACAAAAGTATTATATATTGCTAGTGACCTGCCCGGCTTCGCTTGCATATATTATGAAGTAAGCTATTCTATCTTTAAGTTGGATTAAACTGCACACGTTGAACAAATCTAATTTAAAATCGGTTCAGTAGTTTAGGAGTCTATTGAGGAAAAATAATATATTAAAATTAAGTCTATTCCTAAAGTTCAGGCTAGGCTCAGGAAAAGTACATGAAATTGCCTTGCGTGAAACAATACCAAACTATCTCGTCTTTGCGGTGAGATAGTTTGGTGTTGTTTTGGTCGGTGCATATTTTACATGGAATTTAATCAGGTTAGGGTTTTCGATATATTGTCGGGTTCTTAAAGATGCCAATTATATCATTATGCTTGTCTGTCGAAATCCTTCTATGTTGGAAGTGGTTATAGAATTAAGTATTCGATAAAAATATTTAAAATGCTAACCTTATCAAGATCTGTCAATTGTTTGATCATGTCCTTCATCCTTTTCAGGCTATAGACGGACGCATACAAGGTGTTTATGAACAAAGCTATGATATTTAATAGCCACAGGAATGTGCTTTGTATTGACTGATCTCCCGTACGATAGCGCACCTCTCCCATCACATCACCAGAGTAAATTACAGCAGCTAACATAAACCCTAAAATTTATCGAAAATTTTATAGATATACGGCTACGGATATATAAAGACATACAAGATATAAGGGGTTAACGAGCTGGCGCGTCACCTGTTGATAAATGAACAGCGTTAACCAAGAGCACTCGCCATGTGACTAGTGTGTTGCCAGCGTTTTAGGGAATAAGGTTTAGGTTAGGTTTAAAGATTCTCAAAAAAGATTACAGTAATCGCTTGTTTGAGAACGTAAAATTATAATGTAGGAACTTACTGCCTTCGTTTATTCAGAAAGGAACATTTCGTTGTAAATGTAATGTGATAGTGTTTTTTTGCATGCAGTGAGTGAGTTTACATGTTTTTTTTTGAGGAATTTTGTTATAAAGCTGTGCTTCTGCTAACGTTATCATTTTTCGGCCGTAAGTTTTCCTTGCTTAAGGCGAGACCAAAAAGCTGTCACGAGGGGACATCGTGGGGAGTCCGTTTCTACGCAGGAAAGTGAAGAATCCACTCCACTTTGCGCATTCAATTGCCAAGTGGAGGTTCTCGTTGAAGCATTGGGTCTGGTCCCGCCCGATCGACGAAGCATACAGAGGTCGACCTTTTCAGGTATCAAGTGAATCCATGCCTATCGTTTTGCTACCTTTTAAACTAGATCACAATAAAAATAAATTCTTACCTAAAATAGCAAACTGGATCCATCCGAATATAGCGAAAGTTCTTGACACAGTGATGCAGTAGCCCTGATTTTCCTTAACGAACTTCAGCGGTGCCAAACCAAACAAACGCAGTGCACCCAAAACTAACCCAAGAGTACCCTCTACTATACAATGAGGCATTATTTCAAAGCTGCTTTTAACTCTCAATTTATATCCATGTGGAGTAGAATTGTTCCAACAGCTGTCGAGAAAATAAATAAATCCCGGCAGTTAAAATGAATTTGATAATACGAAATTCCTGTTTATTTTATTATAGAAGAGGAAGCAAATTGGGGAACCTATATAAATTATACTGGGTAGTACTTTTTGTGGCACTTTCAGAATCAAGCTATAAAATTATAGGGGAAAAATGTTTTTTTTAAGAATATTTGAATAAGGAGACGAGACATCTATGTTAGGACACGAAATGAATTCACTCGTACCGTTGAAAAAATTGAGTAAACGTAATTATAGACTGCGTTCGAAAGTAATGGTTATATAGCATTAAAGCCTAGTTTAAAGCTAGGCGCATTAGTCTTTGGCCTTTTGTTTTTCTAAAGAAATTTATTTTTGTTAATGGGTTATTTAGTTTGTTGTATGTCTGAAGGACATGAAATAAATGAAAAGTTGTGTCGGCTTAAAATTAAATTTTTCATAATAAAAATTCTCACTATTATATTGTTACCACAGATGCTTTGTTTTTTAAGATGGGGATATAGGATAGGTATTTATTTATTTATAATACTTTATTGTACATTGCATCCAAAATCAAAATAAATACATGTACATGTAAGAACTTACAGATCATAATGAGAGGCGGCCTTATTGCTAAATAGCAATCTCTGCCAGGCAATACTAACAACAAACAGGCGAAGGTATACTAGGGCAGCTAATATATTACTAGCTACCGGTTAAGAAAGGTTTATGCATAGTTAATTTTGGAGTAACAGTCTCTTCGTAGACTATTTTATAACCACTATGGATGCTTACAAAATACTAACTAACAAATGGAGTAGTGCAGAGCTCATACGAAACAAAAGGTATCATTCTATCTATCAGGATTTAACATCTATATACTCTATATTAATATATAAAGCTGAAGAGTTTGTTTGTTTGTTTGTTTGAACGCGCTAATCTCAGGATCTACTGGTTCGAATTGAAAAATTCTTTATTAAATTGACCATTTATCGAGGAAGGCTTTAGGCTACATAATATCACGCTGCGACTAATAGGAGCGAAGTTATAAGGGAAAATATGGAAAAAACGGGGAAAAATTATTTATTTTTGAGAGCTACCTTTACGTGCGCTGCGAAAACGGTTCAAGATACAAAAATAATATGTATGAAAGAAATATTCCTCTTTATATGATCTAAAAAAGTCCGCGACAATATATGTCTATCTTCTAAGATTGACTCACTATAACATAATAATAGAAATACATCCAACGGGGACGAAGTCCCGAGAAACAGCTAGTTTGTAATAAGCGTCTATGTTTTCGAGTCCAAGCAAACATCATTTGCCTTGGCATTACCTTAATTTATTCCACGAATCTTTGTTCTGATAAATATGTCCTTTGTGTAAACAAGTGTTCATGTATTGTATGTTCACTGCCTACATTGTTTTTATTTGAAGAAAATATCGATTGGTAAATTACACACGTAATTAGGCACATTAGGTCATTTTAATGTTGCATTGCTTTTAGGATTTCATTACTATTATTATTTTAATAATAAAATGAGTTACCTATAAAAATGAGATTTGTGTAAAAAAACTATGTGGCCCGTATGTATCCTATCTGTAATTTTGTACATACATTAACCTCTTTCTATACTTAAGAAGCATCCTCGTATTTTTAATAAAATTCGAGAAAAAATTAAAAATGAATCATTATATCAAATAGTGCGACTAAGTGTTTAAACAATTTGCCTCCACCTCTAAATACTTTTAAGACGTATACAAATTTTATTCATTTAAATGTAGAAGGCGTCTTCTGGAAGAAAAACCAGCTTTATATCGCACACAGTGGAACGATATAATAATATAATCACATTTTATTTATCTATTCAATGTTTTGTTATCTATCTTTACAATCATATCTATTTACTAATGTATAAAGCTGAGGAGTTTGTTTGTTTTCTTTGAAAGCGCTAATCTTAGGAACTACTGGTTCGAATTGAAAAATTCTTTTTTTATTGAATAGAAAATTTAACGAGGAAGGCTTAAGGCTACATAACATCACGCTGCGACTAATAGGAGCGAATAAATAATGGAAAAACAAATCAACGGGGACGAAGTCGCGAGCAACAGCTAGTTTTAAATATATTTCTTTTGTTCAGTTACTTCCTACTTCTGTAGTGTATAATTTATTTTCTTTTCATGCATACATCTATTGTTTTTTTTAAGTAGTTAGTCCCTGTCTGTTTTAGGAGCCCCTGAAAATCAGCGTTAGAGCTGTTCGCAGCTCTAACATATGCTGAGTGGCATTCCTTTTCATTTTAGAGTAATACTGTTTTTCTTTTCTCCTACCTGTGTTTGTTATTTGTTTACTTGTCAATTGTGTATTGTAATACTTATTTTTCTAATGTGCTCTGGGATAAATGTTTCTTTCTTTCATTAAATCAAAACATCTTTGATTGACTATAATTAGCTTAAAAATAGCGAAGTTTATTATGAAATTTTATCTGATTAAATAAAATTATTAATAAGGTAACTATATATTATATTATTCACTAGTATCTGTTTCACTGTTACAATTATTGTAAGGGAATTCAACCGTGACGATGGAATCAGCTTCTAACCAAACGTTGATATGTTGATTTTCAATCCTTAATACTGCATTCTGTGCGTTGCCACTGAAATGAGTATAAATATTAAATTTAGTACAATCTTCATTGATATTATATATATCGGAGCAGATGGAAGAAATTACCTCGGCATCACTACTACTACGACGACGTCACTCTCTGTGACATATATTTTTGATATACATTTTAATGGAATAATAATAATTCATTAGAATATACAATTTACTAGAGAAGACTATCAAAATTACAAGCCATCTTAGCATTGATGATAAGCTAAAAAGTATATACACGTGTATAGCCGAATTGTAAAACATCCTCATTTTTTTGAAGTCGGTTAAAAATGATATCATTAGGCATTTTCCATTGCCCGTATATTTTATCAATTATAATTATTATCAGACCAGCAATTAAGATGTTATAATATTATATTGGTGTTCAAACTTTTACATACGAAAATGTAATAAATAAAGAAAGCACTCACTAGTTAGCAACTACAACAACGATGGTATCTCGTGGAGTCAGGAATGCTACGTGATCGTATATTTCTTTTTGGTCCGGATAATCATATCTGAAACAGAATACTTAATGAGACTTAGATTTGGTTATAGCGGTTTGCCCGTTTTACTATTCATACATACAAAACTAGAGACCTTATATTTATTTTTTTATTTTACACTTCATTACACCATAATAAGAAAAGAACACAATACAAGCTAATACAAAGTACAAAATTAGGCGTAAAAGGCGGCCTTATCACTTAAGTGCTTAGAAGCAAAGAAAGAAAGAACGGGAAGGTATACAGGTGCAGAAACAAAGATATTATATACATATATAAATCCAGTACATATTAAAATCTATAAATATGTATAAATTAATATTATGATAAATTATGATGTAAGCTATGGGATACCCATCTTTTATTTTGGATCAAACTGCAAATTTAATTTAAAATCGATTCAGTAGTTTAGAAGGATCGTGGACAAACAATGGGACACGTAATTTATATAAATTAAGATAAGATTAACCTTACCTACCCCACTAATATCTTAAATGTTTCACATTTCCGATTGCTATATCAGAAATGTATAGGTTTCCTAGGAAACCGTGCGATTTTAGGAATTACATGAATTTCCTGGGAATTGTATACAATGACGGGTTACATACATTTATATCGTATATACAAAGAAAGCGATAAAATATTTTTTCTTGATATTAAACTTACATTCTGCCAAGATTCTTCTTGGTTTCTGGATAACGAAGAGTATGAATCCTCTTTGAGCCACGTGGAATAAATTTCGAGAAATGACCCAACACATAGAACATCGGTTGTTTATAGAATTCCCCAGCAGTAGCATTCACAATGATGGGCGCATCAACGTAGTTTTTCGCCCAATTCGGACCACCAATAAGGTCTAATGCCATATTCCAGTCTATGAAGCCCGCATAGTCGTTGTTCAGATCCTGAAGAAATTTGAGGTTATAAATAATTCAGATACGTATATTATGCTAACGGTAAAATTAGTCTATATTTTATAATTAAACAGGAAATAATAACATACTATATATTACTTCCTAATAATCCAAAAAAATAATCAAAATCGATTCAGTCGTTATATAATATGCACATGTTACAGACGTTCATTGGAAAAACAGGTAATGTCTGAAAAAGTTAGGAATATAATATATGTCGTCAAAGGAGGGCCGACATCATTAAATTTAAATAACAATTGGGGTCTTGATCAAAGTCACTATAATCTGCATTAACAAAGCTTGGTTCACAAAATAAATATTCTGTATTCTAGGTAAAGTAAATTAGATACTAAATTTACTATAATAATTGCATTTCACACGCGGATGATGTAGAATATTAGCGATTCGTCTAGCCTGTGGTGCACGGTACGTTCTCTTTCAAAAACTGCCCCTCAAAAATCAAAATGGCCGCCGTTATCCCACCAGGCCAACGCTCCACTAGTGACCTCTGTCACTCTTAATCCCACGTCTGACATTAACTGTCACGAATCAGTAGAAGCTGTCATCGGTGACAGCTGACAGCAGCCGTTTAAATACGATTTAACGGCGATGCGCCGTCAAATATAAAATACAAAAAAAAAAACAAATGATTAGCATAGAATGCTTACATCAAAGATTGTCGTCATATAAGTTTCAGCTCGTTCCCAGGAACCGAGATGTACATGGCGTCCATGTTTGTCAGTAGAATCTGTAGAAGGCAATTTGTATAAGAAAACTAGCCGGCCCGTCGCGACTTCACGCTGTACTAATCCTACCCGAAACCGCTTCACCTACCATTTTTTTGCTTAAGAACCATCATCGTACATCCAGAATTATTCTTGAAAAAATAATTATTTAAATTGGTTCAGCCGTATTCGATTTATGCGCTCATCAAAATATTTTGCAATTCATTTTTATACACATTAACATTTTGTCTTCTGTGTTTCTGTCTTTATTGATTCATTATTTAATTGCAAACTATCTAGTATGTCACATAACCGGCATCAAGCCAGGAAACGTTTTTGTTCAGGTTTTCAATTGATATTTGTAAAGTTTTTTTTTCATTAATTGTATTTCTATGATGATGGGTCTAACATGGCTTTAAGGCTAGAAGCCCTTAAAAAGAATTAAATAATTATACTTATCAAACCTGCACAAAACTCGGTGGCCAGAACGAATTTGTCTGGATGAGATTTGAGAGAAGCTGCCACGATGGATCCTGGTGTCAGCGGGTCGGAGTAGGAGTGGATTGCCACACCATCCACATACTGAGCTGTTTCAGGATCAGTTAGCTGTCAAACAAATAATACTATATATTACTAGCTGTTGCCTGCGACTCCTCCCGCGTGGATTTTCATACAAACTTTCATCCCCTATTTTATCCCGTTGAGGGTAGAATTGATCAAAATGCTTTCTTAGCGGATGCCTACGTCATAACATCTACCTGCACTGCAAATTTCAGCCCGATCCGTCCAGTGGTTTGGGCTGTGCGTTGATAGATCACTATGTCAGTCAGTCACCTTTGAATTATTTATATATTTACATTTATTATACAAAACCAGTCCTACGATAGATAAGGAAGGCATGTTTTCTGACGCCTTGTTAACATAGACATACTTTTCTTTAGTAATTGCATTCTCCAACCCACAAACAGCCATACTTCAGAAAAATATATAGCGACTAAGTAAATAATCAGAGTAAATAACAATTTTTTTTCTAGGTTGAGAATTAAAAGACCCTGCTATGTAGCGTCAGTCGTTACATTTATATTTTATATGTAATAATGATTGAACCATATATTGAGGAATTCGAAAGACAAAAGACAAGAAATTAAAATGTATTTTTGCTTAAAATATAAAACAGACATAATATTATATAGATATAATATTAATACATGAAAAAACCTCTAAAATAATTTATAAGGCATCAGGATCGATAAGGTTGGTTGGTTTTGAATATTTATTAACGACTATAAATTTTAAAAATATATACCAGGGTAGTTCTCTTATTCTGATGATTTTTCAAAACCCCCTCCCCCTCGCATGAAATGGGACAACTTTTTAATTTTCAAATTATTAGCTATACAAGACAAATTTATCGAACATTGTTGTAAACCGTACAGCTGTTTTCGAGCTAGAAGTTTCTTAATTAACCAATCGACACGCGACGTTTAAACATCACTATATCGTATAAGTCGCTTTCTCTGTGCCTTAATACCGTAGTCCGTACTTATGCTTAAATCTTTAAAACTAATCGATTCTTATGCAGATCCATACTAATATATAAAGCTGAAGAGTTTGTTTCTTTGTTTGTTTGAACGCGCTAATCTCAGGATCTACTGGTTCGAATTGAAAAATTCTTTTTATATTGAATTGACCATTTATCGAGGAAGGCTCTTGGCTATATAACATCACGCTGCGACTAATAGGAGCGAAGATATAATGGAAAATATGGAAAAAACGGGGAAAATTATTCATCTTTGAGGGCTTCCTTTGCGTGCGCTGCGAAAATGGTTCAAGATACAAAAATAATATGTATGAAAGAATTATTCCTCTTTAAATGTTCTAAAAAAAGTCCGCGACAGTATATGTCTATCTTCTAAGATTGACTCACTATACCATAATAATAGAAATAGATCCGACGGGGACGAAGTTCCGAGCAACAGCTAGTTGTTAATAAATAGAGAAAGGTTTAAGAGAAAGTTTTAAATATAAAATACATGCATAATATAGCGAGGTCGAGGCAGGTTAATAGTATATTCGTATTACTTACTCCTTCCAACCAAAGGGGTAACAAGAAACGCTGGTCATCCATTATTAAGATTTTTACGGGATTTTCTACGCAATAGCGCATTGTTGGTCCAAAATTTTTCTTCAGCCATGTATTCTGAAAATAAGAGACTCTAATAAATCTTTAAGTTAAATAGCTAACAACGTGTACTATTTATATTAAAATTTGAACACAGGATATCTACACTAATATTATACAGGCGAAAGTTTGTGAATGCGTTTATTGCTTCTTAACGTCTAAACGGCTAGTGATTTTAATTAAATTTGGTACGGAGTTAACTGACACCTATATTAACACGAAGGCTTGGTCTGCGGGAAAATAAAGAATTTATATTTCCTAACAAACCGCGGGTAAAAAAACCGTTTGGGTTGGGCACAGCTAGTAATACATAAATCTAAAAAAAATATATATAAAAGAAAGTCGTGTTAGTTACACCATTAATAACTCCATAACGGCTTAACTGATTTGGTTGAAAATTGGTGGGGATGTAGTTTAGAACCAGGAGAAGGACATAGGATACTTTTTATCCAGTTTCCACGGGAATAATTTTTTTATAAAAGTAAACGCGGACGGAGTCGCGGGCAACAGCTAGTTATCTCTAAAAGTGAATGACAAGGATTTTTTAACATTAAAAAGCATTCTTGTTACTTATAGATATGTTTGTCCTTGACTCTAAATATGGATAATAAAGTGTTTTACACTTACAATATCACCGATCGTCCACCCAAGAGTCTGGAACTTCACTATTAACGTTGTGCCGTCAATAGGTTCGTTTGTTGTTGTTAAGCCCCATATTGGTATTCCAGCACTTTCGAATAGTTTAACGAAACTAAAAACAATTTTAATTGTTTAATATAAAATTTTAAAAACACGCTAAGGTTTTTACTATACCGTTACTATAATTAAATTAGGTTTGATGTGTTTATAAGGGGTTATTTTTGGCACTAAAGTTTATAGATGTGCCAGAGACCCCTCCCCTGTGTGATATGGCGTAACACAGTGGGTTTTTTGACGGTTTATCAAGTCCGAAATAACACATTGTCATTTTACTTAGGCCTATTGGTATAATGTAAGGACTTCCCTACAATTTAAGGAGGATATTATTTCTCTTAATGTTAGTTCTGTAATAAATTGATTTGGATTTTGGGTTAGTTTCACTAGTGGAAAGGTACACGTAAGACCTATATAAAATCGTGAAAAACATCGTTTATATACTACTAAGTATTAAATTAGTTATTTGTTAGATTTTTTATTGTAACTACTTTTAATTAAAAGCAAAAGCTAAGCAGCCAAAACTTAAGCAGGAAACAGAGTTGATTGAACTAATTTATATCATCATGAATGAGCTGGTAATATAACGACTTCACACCTATGTGCTAAGTGGGTAAGGTGTCCTTCATCTTTTTCATCCTTTTAATTATTTTATGAACTGACTAACTGCAGAACTTGGTAGTCCTCTGATCCCACTTGAAGAAAACCAAATAAATGTAGCTTTTCAACCAAAATGAAGCGCTTCGATTTCTCTTGTGCACTGCAAGGAACGAGCTTCTCCATGGAACAAGCTTCCAGTAAAAATTTAAACAACATAACCTTGATACTTAGATTTCTATGGAGCTCCCTGTGTGGCGAGATCGCAGCGTCGTTTACCATCAGATAACATCAGACCCGTGGTCAGACGCAAGCCTATACATTATATAAAGATAATAGCTTTTAACCTACTCGCAATGATAATCGGCGTAAGTCTGGTAATACTCCTTCTTTAGGCGAGTTGTTTTAGATATTTCATGAACGACTTTCATCCAAGCTGGAGGCGACCATGTTGAACCCAACACAAATACGTCATCAACTGCGGTTTCCTTAGCGGCTAGTATGAAAGGTATCTGGAAGTAAATAAATATTGACATTGCTACAGGTACAAAATTGTCTTCGACGACATTGATTGTGATAACGATCCCCACAATGATAATACATAACTGTATACTGTTGTCTTCTGATCGTTTGGGTTTTGCGATGAATTACTCGTATTTGTATTTATTTAAAAACGATGTATAATACTAGGTGTCATTTATTCATTTATGTAAGTCAGACGGCTGAAGGCCTATTTTTCTTTGAGGATTTTAGCTTTATCATTGAACCGTCTCATCGGCACCCGAAAGACGTAAAAGAATCCGTATGTTTATGAAACGTAATTGGGAAAGTTGTTTGCCCATAAATAGTAATTAATATAAATAGTTTGCCTAACCTTGTTTATCTATCAATTTTACCTCGATGCAAGTAAGTAAGCAATATTTAAATGGTAAGCTTTAAAGAAAATAGTCGATTAAAAATAAAATTTTTGAAAGACTTTTTGCATAAAACAAAACTTTTCAAATTAATAAAATCTATGACATTTAATATAATAATAATCTATTGAGTCTATCGATGAGTTTAGGCTTAGTTTTGACATTGTTAAATTAAAAGGAAATTTTACCTTGTATTCCGTGTCTTGGGGTGTGAAAGTAAAGTTGGACAATTTAGTATCGTTTTCTGGGAATTCATTATATGTATACGGCGTTCTGGAAAAATCTGAGCTGCCGATAGCAACTCTAAGCATATTATATTCTATGCCTTGTTCACTGAAATATGTGCTGCAAAGAAATAAGTATCGTTAGTATGTTTTATGTGCCCATAAGTATTTCTTTAATCAATAAAAACAAGATTCATATTTTATTGCTTTTGTTATCTGGTCCAACGTGACTTTTTTCTACTTAAGATCATGCCGTACTTGAAGGAATTTTCTAAAAGGGAATTCTCGAATTCGGTTTCGCTATTATCGACTTTTGCACTTAGCAACACGTGACGATTCATTTTTATATTCAAGATATAAATTATTAAAGTAAATTTAACAAACTTGGTAAAATGTTGCTGTGCCTCATCAGGTAAAGCCTTCCAGTTTAGACCAGTGGCATCTGTGATGGCTCCGCCAAAGCCTATGATCGTCTGATATGTTGCTTCAGGCTTAAGATAAATCACCTTATCCACTTGGTCACCTATAATGTTGCAAGGATATGGATTACGATTTACGACTACATTGGTAGGAATAAAATTTTGAGTACCTACATTTAGGTAGAGTGTAAATATATAGTCTAAAATATGTTTAGTGTGTGCGTATTTTTCATTTATAACTAATTAAATCGACATACTTCTTTCTTTCAAAAAAAAAATGCTTTTATTAGATTTTTCCACGAAAATTTGATTTGATTTTTTGTATTAATTGTATCAAAAATTTGATTAAACTTACATTTATTTTCTGCATTTAATATTCTTCCACCTCCTTTAGAAAAACGTGATCCGGACTAAAACAAAAATAGGTTGACTATTACCTGCCATACCAAATCTAACTTTGCACATAGACCATTACGTGATACAGGCCACTTAGTTTATGTGCGAAAGAGGTAACGTCTTATAAACCCGAAATTAGCTTTTTATCTCTTTCTAAAGGATGACGTACAAAATTTATAGGTTGGTAAATGTTATAATTGTTGAAGATATCATCTATTCTATTGAAATCTTTAAGCAATAATTACCTTGGAAGTGGTATAGGTTACAAAACTCCCATCCTCTGGTATTTCTCGTTCGATAGTATCACAAAAAGTAGCATTGCAGACGCAAACTACTTTATTCGGGTCATTTTCTATGATTCTAGACGCACAAGGCAAGTCACCTAGAAAAAATAGGATATGAGTTTAACATTGAGCGTGTAAGAATAGTATTTTGCTTAATCGGGAATATAATTTCAAGTTATTATATTATGATGCAAACAGTGACCGTTTTATTAATCGTGGGGAAATGCTCATGAATACCTACAGCCCTCGGTTGGGCTGTAGGCCATGTGGGACTCTTAGTGACTTTGTATAGTATTTCGCTATATCCCTATAGGACGGAGTCACGAGTTCAAAAGCTTACCTGCATTGGCATTTGATAAAACTGAAACTACGAGTATAATAAGAAAAACGAACGCAATTATATTACGCATTTTCACTTACTTTCAAGTAGTTTACTACTACTTGAGATTGATTTTAGAATAAAGAAAATCATGAAAACAGAGCGGCTTTTATCCTAATAATTAATTATTAAAATATTAATTAATTTACACAAGTGCGAATTATGCTTATGTAATGTTTGCGAAAAATGTAATTGCTAATGTAATGCTAATTCTTCTTCTGTTGTTACAAACTTGAGACCAAGGCCAACTTAGCCAAAATGAATTTTACCAAAAAAATCCAACACAACATTGTCGCTCCTGGGACTGTTTTCCAGATCATGGGATCACCATAACTGCGGATACTCCATGGTGATAATTGCAATTTAAAACATCTTTTTGCGTCATCAAAATTGGAATTAGCTAACCAAACATTTAAAAAATATGCCTTATTAAAAAATATCCTTTTTGTATTTATTTGAAAGCTCGATCGATAGTTCTCATATCGTCAATAGAACTACAAGAATATGTCTCAAATTCAATATTTGGACAGATGTAGGAAAATTTATATAACTTGTTTAAATATACGACTGTTAATAAAACGATTTGTGTACGTCAATCGATGTTTGTTTGTAACACAAAGATTTGTTAAAGACAATTGGATAGTTTTATGTAACATACTATTATGTGTATTTCACCTATATAATCTATATATTTAAAAGAAAGTCGTGTTAGTTACTTCACTTATAACTCGATAACGGCTCAACTGATTTGGCTGTAAATTGGTGGGGATGTAGTTTAGAACCAGTAGAAGGACATAGGATAGATACTTTTTATCCAGTTTCCAGTGGAATATTTTTTTTATGAAAGTAAACGCGGACGGAGTCGCATGCAACAGCTAGTAAATAATAAACGAAAAGAATAACCTTAGCCCCGTGGTGGTACCAACGTAGTTCCTGCACCCGGGGCAATACCGGTATGAAGTGTTTTTTGTATTGATTTAGGGTCTAATCTAACTTACATGCCGAATTTAAGCCAAATCAATTCAAAGATAAAATCAAAGTCAAAAGTACCTTTATTCAACCAGGCTACATATAGTAACACTTTTGAATCGTCATGGTATTACAAAACATCTACCACCGGGTTTGAAGGCAGTTTCTACGGAGAAGAACCAAAAAAGAAAGTCTGACAGTTGCTCTTTTTTTTCTTAATAAATATAAAAAATAATAACTCAATATTTTTTGTGTAAAAGTAGTGACAAACATCCAAATTTTCACATTTATAATATTAGTAAGAATGATTATAATTCTTGAATACTGATCCTCTTAAACTGTAAAATAAACATTACGCGATTTCGATTTCAATGTTCTGCCGCCATTAGTGGGAAAGAAGAATACCTAAGAATACGATCATTTATATTATCAACTCTTTTATTCCTTCTCTATTTAGTAAAAAAAAAACTAAATTATAAAAAAAATAAAAATAAAAACACTTTATTGACCAAAAGTATACACTACATTATAAAAAAAACACACACAATTAAGCCAATTGGCGGCCTTATTGCTAGGAAGCAACATCTTCCAGGCAACCAAAACAAGGCGGTAAGAAAAAGTTATGAAGTAAAGTAGATAATATAATACAAAGCTACAAATATAATAAAGTGCATAAATAGATACATATATTAACGCGACAGACAAACATAAAGATAACTATACATAGATATATTATACAACTATATGAAAAAATTATACGTAGCTATATACTACTACTACTATGTCTTACTCAGACACGTAAGTGGATGCTCTTAAGGCCTATTCTTATATTTTTCGAGCCCTTTACGAGACAAAGCTCGAAGATTGTTCATGAGAGTAGATGATAAAAGATCTTCTCTAATAAAACATTTTAAATTGACATATGTTGATGTTGAATTTCATACAAAGTAAGTTGTAACATTGTGCTACGTGATTGTACCGGCATATAGTTTCGCTATTATAAACAACTGTATATAAAGATCGCCTGATTCCAACTGCGAAACAATAGATATCTAGAAGCGTTAGTTCGCTTCTCAATAATAACCGCAAACATTTACTTAGTAGTACATGATTGAGGTTATTACATCGCATGACGTTGTTACCGAAGTCACCTTGTCACAAAAAAGCTTGTGTTATACACAAACTAGATAATGGAAAAAATACTCGTACATATACATACTTTATTTTGTAAATGTTAATTGAAAATGTGGCTTTCCAGTTTAGGGATAGAACCGACAACCCTTGGCATACGAGGAGGTGGACCTTTGCACCAAGAGATTGTAAAATGCGTCAGCTAGTGCTTGTCCAGTGCTGGACCCTTCCCAGAGTATGAAGCTCACCGCTCAACCTCCAGTCCAATCATTCTTCTAATCATCATCAGTCGGCTTAAGATCAAGGGTTCCTCTCAAGGACTCATGGATTGCTTTATATTATTAATAAAATTTACGACTAAAACAACCAAGCTCTAACTATTATATTTATTTAACACATTTATCTTATAGAATACAATCACTTTTTTTGACACGGCAGAACTTTAACTATTATATTTTATTTAACACATTTATCGTTTAGAATACAATCATTTTCTGTTTTACGAGTGACGCTCCCGCTTTTTCTTTAAAAACCGCGGTGACAAGAGAGTGAGCGAGACAAAACATTCAAATCATGACATTTGCCACAGACACAATATTTAGCAAAAATTCGTCAATAATTAAAGAAGCATTATAATTATTACAACTATACTTATTTAGTGAAAACATAATATGCATTATTATAAGATACGTAAACAGATATTAATTGCAGAATTATTACACATACATGTTGAAGTCTATAGCAAAAGCCGTGCAATTTAATTATATTAACTGTCAGGCAAGTTAAAGTTACATATAAAATAAATGCTTCAATTTTTGTCCCTTCTAGTTACTATATGACTTTACGGCTTTTTATTTTAATCATATTGGTAAAATAATCATAGACTGATACGGCTGGTCGATTCTCGTTGTATTTGTGTTAGTAATATGCTTTTAAAGGTCCTGTATTTTACGGTTGACCGTCGCATGAGGTGTTATATCACATTATATTCGTTTGTTCATATTTCTAATTTAATCTTATTTTTGTTAGAAGTATAAGAATGTTTTATTTCTCGAGGTTGACAATAGCTTGTTTCAGATTGTTACAACGGAACAAATCATAATGTAATAAGTCTTGTACAAGACATAGTGCAATGGCGGATACATTGCAGCCAGCCCGCAGTAGGAGCTGTGTGGTGCGCGGGCTACTTGCGCAAGTGCTGCGCATTATGAGAGTGTTGGGACTCGCTCCAGTCACTATCACGAGCGAGCGGGACGGATATCGCATCTCTGTGTGTCGCACATACGCTATTTTTGCATTGATCTGTTACTCCGCATTGAGTACGTATCATAATACTATTATGAACATTGTTATTGTCGATTTATAATATACATAATATACTTTTTGCAAACAAAGGATCTTTTACCACTTAAAATATAGAGGCTAAGAAATTGATCCCAGTGGTAATGCTTTGAACTTCATTGTAGTTTAGATCAAATTATACATTAATTAAGAAAAAAATAAAAACAGTACAGTAAACTTGCTTAATTGTCATTTGTTTCAGCTACATTTCTTATTATTGCGAATGTCAGTAACATATATAAAATTATCGTAACAAGTATAAATAAACAAATTGGCAAAGACGACTTGGTGCCTTTCCTTTGTTGGATCGTGAACTTTTACATTTTGATAGCTAATGCCAGTTACGGATATATCTATAATGTACGAAGAATGGAACATTTGATTGAAAATTTACAAATTATAGATGAGGTAAGGGGTGTTGTTCGACACTACTAGTTTTGGAAATCCAAGATTTTTCCAGTGAATAGGTACAATATTATATTGGTTGGATTCTCATAA
>JADANM010006423.1:6567963-6585745 GCA_026213755.1 Eurema hecabe
ATGACATTTTCAGATAGCGAATATAAAGCTAGCATTGGGTCATCTAATGACCTCCGATATTCAGTGCTTGGAAATTAATTCACATCTAAACTATTTTTATTCGACTATTTGCAAACAAAACTTTGACTGGCAGCCCCTTGGACTTATAGATACGAGGAGGACAATTGTTGCTCAGGTGAATATTAAAAAGAATTTTAATTGGAAGTCGCGAATGCTTTATCAATGTTTTTTTTTTATTTCAGGGTATGACGTTTTATTTGTGATCTATCTAAATATGTATAATTTGTTTTTTTTTCAGATTCTTGGAATTGTTCTTTCTTACTATATAATCATCAATGTGATTTAGTTTGGAAATTAATTTGGAGGAGTTCTTGCATATATATTTCGTTGCCTGCTATAATAAACTAACACTTAATGCAAGCTTCGCTTTGAATAATAGTGCTAATATAAAATATAATTAAATAAAATTGTAAACAATATTATGTTTTCTAGTGGAGATTAAACGCAATAATCAAACAATGTATTTCTTTAAATATTATAACAATTAAATCCCAGATTGAGTTGAGCCTAAGTGGCCTTAAAAGCCGGCGTCAGGATATGAGTTATGTTGGAGATGTCTGAGCTTTTAATTAGTGCTCATTGCCAAGTCACTATAATTATAAAATATAGAAAACTATTGATACAATAACTAAATGTTGAATTGTAACTACAAAATAATTTGAATAGAACTTAGCTTCTATGAGATCTTCTTACGATGGAAAGACTGCATCGAGAGACTTGGCATTTTTTTACAATTAATGTTTTTCGTGGGATTCACTTTTAACAAGTCTATTTTTAAGTTTAAGTACTTTTTCTATTATATCAACGTCAAAATTTTTTAAAAGGGATACATAAGTTAATGCAAAAGATGTACATTTAAAACAAAATAAATAAAAAATACATTTATTAACAATCATAATTCACATTTGCACACATTCCTTCCAGCACATTTTAAGAACCGTATAAAGAGGTATTTTGTACCATTTACCAACACAGGAAAGAAGGTCATGTTTTTCAAGTAATAACAGAAAGCCCTCCTTATAAACACTTCGTCGTTCCATTTACAAATTTATTTGACTACTAGCTGTGCCCGCGACTTCGCCCGCGTAGAAAAGTGACTTTGGGCAGCATTTTTGAAAATGCCTAACCTAGGAAGTTCAACGTGATTCTTTAAATTGCCATAAGTTTTTTATTTATCAACCGATTGACATGAATTAAACACAATTTTAAGGGAAACTTACCACAATATATCATTGAAAACCCTATATGAATAGGATACGCCGTTTCTGAGATTAGCGTGCGCAAACAAATAGACAAACAGACAAAAATTCCAAAAAACCATTGTTTTTCTATTGCGTTAATAAAGGTTTCCTATAATATTTTTTCTTATATATCTTCCATGTACAGACAGCGACTCGTTACGTTTATTATATGTATAGATTACTTTTTGTAAATAGCGCCATCTAGTTGAATTATGTTGTGAACAGTAACCCTGTTAAACTCTTATTTATTATAGCTTAATTATTCAATAACAAAGTTAATATAAAACTTATTGTTAATTATTATAGAATAATATCTCGTGTAACATTATAATTAATTATGTATTTTCTAAATGATTACCAGATTAAGTTTCTCAACTGACTCATTGGAAATGTTCTTTGTGTTTAACGACTAACGAATGGGAGTTTTGACTTTTGGCGGGAATCTTGCGGCGTCTAGTTGTAATCTCGATTAAATATTCCTTTTTTTGGTGCATAAAGTGATTTAATGTTTGATTGTGATAGTTAATCATGCAGTAAACTAGCTAATAAGTGTCCAAGAAATGAAGAATTCATTTGAGAGCGCATAGTAGCGCCGTTCCGATTGCTCCAAGATTCGTCGAGGCTCTTCGTAAAGTTCACTATCACTTTACGAAGGGCAGAACGAAACGACTGACTGACTCGACTAAAGACGACTTGATGACGATTTTACTTGACTCATATCGACTTTTATCTTGACCACGTTGCCTCTTATTACATTGACATTGGCAAAAAGCTAGACGCTAATGCCATAATATAAGAAAGAAAAAGACTAACGAATGTAAAACAATAAGTATATAATTTTGGGCGTCATTATAAAATTGGGCGTTGATCGAAAAAGTTGTGAAATTTAAATTACACCTGACGCTCATGATATTATATGTGCATTAATGCGAGTATTTGTATATATTGTCGGTTCAGTGTGAACGTACTTGGTTATAAATTTTTAGCTTCACAACACTATTTTTAAGTTGTATATTAGGGAATCAATAGTGACCCTTCTGGCGAGTCCGACATAATCGCCTCCTTCTCCCCTTTCCCGTCATAAAAAAGGGAATCAATAGTGTACCACTATAAGAATGTATAGGTCGCGTCATTTATGTTTAGCGCTGGACGAGAATAGCTGCGCATCGGTAGAATCGCGCTCGTAATTGACGTATTGGTGCGAGAAAGACAACACGACTGGGACAACCAATCAACGCTTGCGCACCCGACGATCACGCGCCCCGCGCGCTGCGCCGTTACCTCGATACTTTATTTTTTACTTCTGCGCAGGTTTCGTTCAGCACTAAAGATTAGTGACGTGACCTACAACTAATACCATTGACTTTCTCGTAGCGTCTCGTGAGTCCAGATAGATAGTAATGTCTTCCGAACTATAAGTATTGATCCTAAGCATTTTTTTTCAATGTCAAATCATGTTTAACGTTAAGCTACATATAGTACACTTTTGAATCGTCACGGTATTACAAATCATTTACCACCGCAGTTTCTAAACAGAAGAACCGGAAAGAAACTCTGATAGTTGCTCTTTTTTCTAATGAGAACATACAATTGTAAATATAAGCAAAAACTCGACCAATATAATATTTATACATGAAAATGTTCACCGCTATTCGAGCGTCATAAATATGATTCCAAGGGTTCTTGTCTTCAATATATTCATTTAATACACAATAACAATACAGTAAGAATATTTTTAGTAAAATATTAATTATACTTGCAATAAAAATACCTTTGTTATAAAATATTTTAATTATAAAGGAGATTACAGGATAGAAAAATGCAATGCCATTTCTGTAGGCATGTAGAGGAGAGGTGACATGGTTGTAATTATACATTTTTACGTTCAGAGACATAAAAAATCGTTTATAGTATTTTTTTTCTCCATCTTTAGTACAATTGTGTTAACAGCTCTTGTTTCAGCAATGTCAGTTAAAGCGTGAAGGCTTCGCTTTAACTGACATTGCTGAAACAAGAGCTGTAAAATTTGTGTTGATTTATTATAGAAAATTAAAAATTTACGCAAGTTATTTTGTAAATTGTTTAAAACTGCACATTGACGACTACGAAGTAAGTGAGAATAATGGTCAGAATCTGAAAAATAAAGTAAAATAGTATATCGATTCACAACAAATAAAATATTACTCAGTAAAGGGAAATGCAATAAAATGTTTTTTTTTTAATTTAATGACCTGGTAACAAAGACCTTTAGGTTATAAATGTTGTTTTCAAAAAAAGATTTATGTAGAATATATTATATTAATTTTATCACCTCAGCAAGAATTGTCCTTCTCATTGTAATAAGTCCGTAGGGTTGCCAGTCAAAGCATTGTTTGCAAAGTGACAAGTAAAAATTCTTAAAATGCGAATGAATGTCCAGGAATGGTGTCTCAGAGGTCATTAAACGACCCAATGCGAGCTTTATATTTGATATCTGAAAATGTATATTTATTTACCTAGTTTTCAAATTATAGCACTAGCGCATTATGTGGCATAATGCTTAACGTTGAAGGTTTAAACTACTTTTTTTATTCATATATCAAGCACTGTCATACGTACTAAGTAGCGCTTGATGCGTGCTATGCGTTTTTTTTTTAATTTGACATCGATCGAAATGTCGCACTATGCTCTGCAATTGGAAAACGCTGATAGTCTATTGACGATTGACGATGATTTTGGTCTTTTAGATATTTTACTTTAAAGCTTGGTTGTGATAAGGTTTTATAAAAACCAAGCTGTTGCTCGCGACTCGTCGGATCTATTTCTATTATTATGTTATAGTGAGTCAATTTTAGAAGATAGACATATACTGTCGCGGACTTTTTTTAGATCATTTAAAGAGGAATAATTCTTTCATACATATTATTTTTGTATCTTGAACCGTTTTCGCAGCGCACGCAAAGGAGTAGCCTAAAGCCTTCCTCGATAAATGGTCAATTCAATAAAAAAATATTTTTTCAATTCGAACCAGTAGATCCTGAGATTAGCGCGTTCAAGCAAACAAATAAACAAACTCTTCAGCTTTATATGTTTGTATATAGATATATATTATATTAGTATATATTTTAAAAACATACCTCGCAATCAATCCGTTCAAACGGCTCTACAACATATAGTATGGAATATATGTGATACGCTATTAGCACAGCACTGAAAGATTCAACAATTCCATTGTGCATTCGCTGACCTGAAAAAGCTTAAAGATTAGGGGCTTTTAATTTTTATTTATAATTATATCTTGAACTCTAATTTTTTTGTTTAATTTTCGAATTCTTAAAGAAAAAATTTTCTATAGATAACGTTTCAAACTTCTTCTTTATAATATTAGTTGAAGTAACAACAACTGTATATATTTTAAACTAGCCAGCGACTTCGCCCGCGTAGAAAAGTGACTTTGGGCAGCATTTTTAAAAATGACTAACCCGCGCCATCAAACGTTCAGCAAGTTCAACGTGATTCTTTAAATTGCCATAACTTTTTTATTTATGAACCGATTGACATGAATTAAAGACTAAATGTTAAGTTAAGCTTACCACAATATATCATTGAAAACCCCATCGAGATAGGATAAGCCGATTCTGAGATTATAATGCACAAACAAACAGACAAACAGACAAAAATTCCAAAAATCATTGTTTTGACTTCTATTGCGTTAATAAAGGTCTCCTGTAATATTTTTTCTCATGTATCTTCCATGTACAGACAGCGACTCGTTACGTTTTTATTATATGTATATAGAATATAGATATATAGATATAGATTAACATTTGATTTGTCTTACCATCAAAGTAAATCTGCTTAGCGATCATGAAAACACAATAAAATATTCTAAACACGATACACGAACACGATATAGCGTACAATGCTTCATTTGACTTGTTCATCTTTGACAAGA
Source organism: Eurema hecabe (assembly GCA_026213755.1). NCBI lineage: Eukaryota > Metazoa > Arthropoda > Insecta > Lepidoptera > Pieridae > Terias > Terias hecabe. The sequence goes on from JADANM010006423.1 coordinate 6,573,199, forward strand.
CCAGGCTGAAGGAGTTAAATGTACGGTTTATTTTTACTATATTCCTATTCACGATTAAACTAAACGTTCCTGTAATAAAATATTTTTTAACAAGAATTAATCGACTTCAAACTTAAAAGCGAAAAATAAATATAAATAGTACAACGAAATGAATTGCAAACTATTGCAATTTTGAAGTACCAAGTAAATGCTACAACATTCTATACAATATCAATTTAACCAAAAAACAGTTATTGTTTTAATTGCTTTACGTAAACGTATTACCTTTCGAACAAAAAAAGAATCATCAAAAACACTCCATAGAAGTTATTTCCGAACAAACATAAAAAGCGTATACGGTCGAATTAAGAATCCTAATCCTCTTTTTAAAAAGCTTAAATATTAGTATGTTTAAAGTACAGCAAAAACTTCACAAGTAGATTAATTTTTATAGGTATTAAAATAAAAAAATACAAACATTTAAAACCAATGATACAATTTCTAATCGCACGTGCGCTTCAGAACTCGGCCCTTTACGTAATAAAGTTTTAATAATAGTTCAGTTCATCTCAAAAGGCCGGCAACACACTCGTGACAACGCGAGTGCTCATCAATTAACATCAGGTGACGCGCTTGCTCGTTTGCTCCCTATTATAAAAAAAAAAAACTTGAGAGGTATCTTGATATCTTGCCTAGGGACACCCAGGTAGAACGAAGTTCCTTTCGATTAATTAGTGAAGGGATTGTAATAAAATTTTATTGTAGTCGATGTCTTACATTAATACACACTTACTAACAATAATTCTTTTTTTTTTTTTATAATATGAAGAGAGGAGACGAGCTGGACGCACTCCTGATGGTAAGAGTAACGCCATCCCATAGCCGATGCAGTGCTACCCGGAACTTTGCTATAAAGCCTAACTCCGGGCAGGGGTGCACTACAACGACGCTCCCCACTTTGAGTCATCGGATGTTGAGACTCATTGGCCCAGTAATTATGCTGGCTACAGTGCCCTTCAGAACGGAGCACAGTGACATTTTCACGTCACTGTTCAGGCGGTAGAATGTCTGGCACTGTGGGGGTACCCACCCAGTCGGTCTCCTGCGAAAGAGACCTACCCCCGGTAAAATTCATATGCACTAACACATGCACACAACCTATTCTTTTATGAAAAAATAAATGTTCATTGTTTCGGCAGCCTGGAGTTCCGTAACACAGGTTTGTTCCTAGTATGGACACCAGTCTCTCACAAAGGTGTTTTATTGTTAATATGTGATTTCTGTTAATGTGTGTAATACATATGTAACCTTTGTGAAGAGAAAAATAAATGATTATTATTATTTAAAAAAATGCCATGTAACAACATACCTTGGTGTTCAAAACGCATAAGTTGTTGCAGTTCATAGCGAATGTACTGCAGTATGGGCAGTAACTCGACATACGACGATACCACTTGCACGTGTAAGAGGCATATAATCATGGAGTTAACGTCGACCCACATGTAGAGAAATTTAAAAGTCGCTGTAATACGTAATGTGTTCTTACATAAAAATCAATATTTCTGGTATTAAAGAAATAATTAGGTAATAATACTACATTTAATTCTTTATATAATAATAATTTATATACAACGTGTAACAGAAATATGTGGTAATATTTTTGCGTGATGTTCAGATGCTCATAGATAGTCTATATACAAGTCCCCGCATTAAAATAAACATATTTGGAAGTTTCTTTTGACCTTCCCAGTTCTCGTTTCAGCTAAAATGATACTTATATTATAATTGCGTAAGTAACTCCGTCTGTCTGTCATTATGTTTGTCTTTCAATCACGCTAAAGCTACTTAATCGATTAGAACGAAATTTGGTACACAAATGGTCTAGAGCCTGGGGAAGGACATAGGGTACTTTTTTTTAAATCATCCCCCAAAAGGTTGCGCGAGGGGTTGAAGCTTTTTATACTTTTAGTCTTTCACGGCCAAACCGCTGAACCGATTGTAATGGAATTTGGTACACAGATGGTCTAGAACGTGAGATAAAAAATAGGCTAGTTTTTAACTGGAAAAAGGGTTATAAGCCGGGAAGGGGGGTCTAAGTTTATAAGAAAGACTGCGCGGTGTTTTTTTTTTGGAATTCAACACGCGAAAGATGACATGTCTAACTAAACAAAAAAGGTGTCTTATTCATATTCCTTAAGAAAGATGGACGTATGTGTACCTTTACCTCTTTTTGTCAATAAATAATATTAAAATTTACGTTTAAAATAAATAACGCACAAACCGTAAGTTTTAAAAAAGAAGTTATTATACATCATTAGGCAATCTATTGCACTTCTGAAAATCAACAAAAACACGCCGATAGCGGCTAAAAGGATGTTTCTAGACGTCTTACCATTCCCCACTTTTATCTGTAAAAAATAAATTAAAATACATTTATAACATGAGTACTAAAACTATTTTTAAGAATAAGGCTTATCAAAAAATATATTTATTTAAGTCGACGGTGAATATTCAGCGTCGGAAAGAGAACATCAATAATGCTTACCTCGTCTATCGTTTCTAAATTTTCAATCAAATCTTCCATTCTTCGTACATTATAGATATATCCGTAACTGACATTTATTGTTAAAACGTAGAAGTTCACAAAGAAACAAACGAAAGCGTACACTTCGTTGCTGTTCAATTTAAGTAGGTTATGTCTCAACATGTCGTAGGCGAATACAACAATAATTAATGTATCTGAAATAAATAATAATTCAGTAACGAAATCTTTCATTATTCTGTTCTAATTAATGCCTTGATGAGACATGTGTTTTAGAATGTTTAAACTATCTTAAGTGTGTGTAATAATTTAAATATAATCAAGTACAGTACGACTTCGCCCGTGTAGAAAAGTGACTTTGGGCAGCATTTTTGAAAATGCCTAACCCGCGCCAACAAACGTCCAGCAAGTTCAACGTGATTCTTTAAATTGCCATAACTTTTTTATTTATCAACCGATTGACATAATTTAAATATTAAATATTAAGTGAAGCTTACCACAATATATAATTGAAAACCCCATCTAGATAGGATAAGCCGTTTCTGATATTAGCGTGCACAAACAAACAGACAAACAGACAAAAATTTCAAAAATAATTGTTTTGGATTCTATTGCGTTAATAAAGGTCTCCTATTATATTTTTCCTCATATATCTTCCATGTACAGACAACGACTCGTTAAATTTTTATTATATGTATTGATTTAGCCAATCAGAATTAGATAAACTATCCCATAATCTGTATACTTCGAAAAATATTTATCATAATTTCTGAAACATTATATTTTACATACTTAAAGTGGAGTAATAGATCCAAGATAAAACAGCGTATGTACGACACACAGAGATGCGATATCCGTCCCGCTCGCTCGTGATAGTGACTGGCGCGAGTCCCAACACTCGCATAATGCGCAGCACTTGCGCAAGTAGTCCGCGCACCACACAGCTCTTACTGCGGGCTGGCTCCAATATATCCCTTATATTCATTACACTAGGAATTGCACAAAACATATTACATAATAACTTTTACTATTGTAACAATCCGAAACGAAAAATCATGAGGCTCAATCAATGAAATTAACTAATAGTGTTGATATGTTCTCCTAAAAACACAACATATAAACATGAATTTAATAACGAATTATAAATACCACGTGTAACGAACCGTCTCAGTCTATGATTAATATTAAAATAATAATTATAATTTATAGCTGCATTAAACTTATTTTCGCTGCAGAGTGGAGGTCTGTTGGCGAGGCTACGCCTGCAAATAAGGTGGTCACGTAAATCCCTACGATCAGGTTTTCTACGCAGTTCTAGACCGCCTGACACGTAAACCTCTGTTTGCGGTAGGGATAAGTGTATCTAAGAGTAGATATAGCCTAGATAGCAAAGATATGTATTTATACCTAAACTAATGGAGGTAAAACTATGGTATATTACATCATGTCGTTACAATGTACATATTTACCACAGATGTACAAAACTGTTAAAGAATAACAAATATATAATTAATAAATAATAAATATTTCAGGACATTTATACACAGCGTCATCTAGTTCCAAGCTAAGCAGAAGATTGCGTTATAGCAACTAGATAACGGAATAAATTTCATACACATACTTTTCTTTTGTAAATACATACATAATATATGAAGGAAAAGGTGCATAAAAAATCTGCTTTTCACTCTTACCATAACTAAATGCAAACGCATTGATAGGGCGCTGTACATATCTTATACAATTTTAATTCGATAAGGATACGAATACATTTTCGTAAGTTGCGCGTGCTAGGGCTTTGAAGTTTTCCAATATGGAGAACTCAACAGTAATAAGAATTAGATAACATTATAAAAACGCGTAAATCGTTTATGATCAAAATAAATGACTCAATATTCATGTCCCTTCTAGTTATTATATGGCTTTCTGTTTATAATGACGTTAATCATAGACTGATAAGGTTATTCGTTGTCGCTAATATTTGTATAGGTTATTTGTATTTGAAAAACCGATAGTTTACGAGTGACTTTTGATAAAGTCGTTTGTTAGAAGTATATTAAATTCTTTTTATAAATAATTTTAATAGTTTTTATTAAGAGTCGTATTTTTACTCAAAATTTTTAAAGTTAATTTTTTATTGAGATTTATGATACATCGTTGACTTGTTTTTTAGTTCAAATGATAATTTATTATATTTTGTGTTACCTAGTGCCATGGGGGATACGTTGGAGCGAGCCCGCAGTAAGAGCTGCGTGGTGCGCGGGCTACTTGCGCAAGTGCTGCGCATTATGCGAGTGTTGGGACTCGCGCCAGTCACTATCACGAGCGAGCGGGACGGATATCGCATCTCCGCGTGTCGTACATACACGTCGCTGTTCTATCATGGATCTATTACTTCGCACTAAGTATATAAATGATAAGATTTCTGATTTAAGAATAGTAGTTAGTGATTACAAGCGATTCGTGCCCATACACTCTTCTTTACAGAATGTATCTTAATATAATTAGTAAATTATGTTTCACGTTATTAAATATACCTTCTTTCTTCAGACATAGACTTTTTTACTAATTTTAAAGGTAATATTTTATAGCCCTCAAATAACTGTATCCATTATTAAAACAAAATTTTATTTTGTCTCAACCAGCTTAATCCCTAATGAAGTTATTTAATGATTGAAGAAAAAAATCTTGTACTACTTAATAGTCATAATTGTTTCAGCGACATTAACTACAATAGTGTTTGTATCAGCTGTTTTCTCAAGTAATAGGAGAATAACACAAATGGACAAATATAAAGTGGCTTTCATTTGTTGGTTTCTGCATTTACATTTTTTGTTCATAAATGCTGGCTACGGATATATCAAAAATTTATGCAGAATGAGAAATCTAATCGAAAACTTACAAATAGTTGATGAGGTAAGCAGTGTTTTTATTGAACGACGAAAATTTTCATATAAGATCGGAGTTCAAATTGTTTGGCGCAAGAAATAGGTTCTTGCAAAATTCACCCTTACACAGTGTTATGTAACTAATTTCGGTAGTAGAATTCGGATCAATTTGCACTACAAACATAATCGTTACAAGTTTTATTACATTGGAATAGTTATAAATTTTTTTATAAAAGAGGTGACTGACATAGTGATCTTTCAACGCACAGCCCAAACCACTGGATGGATCGGGCTGAAATTTGCAGTGCAGATAGATGTTATGACGTAGGCATCCGCTAAGAAAGGAATTCCCGAAATTCCCGCGGGAACGGGAATTAGCGCGAAAAACTTTTTGTATGAAAAATCTAAACCGCTTAATTTAGACGCTTGAAATTTGGCATGCACCTGGCAGATACCTTAGTAAACTTAAAGGTTAGTTGCAACAGGATATTGTAAAATTCCAACGGGACCGGGAGTTACCGGAAAAAAACATTTGTATGAAAACATCTTAACCGCTTACGTTAGACGCTTATGTAGGTACCTTAGTAAACTCAAAAGTTAATTGCAACAGGTTATTGCAAAATTCCCACGGGAACGGGAGAAAGCGGGAAAAAACATTTGTATGAAAAAAAGGATTATAGGGGAGGGAAGGGGGGTCAAAGCTTATATGAAAGTCCACGCGGACGGAGTCGCGAGCAACAGCTAGTTTTGTTATAAAATATTTTAACGTACTGTATATAGTAATAGATGAAATGTAGCTATTAGAAAATAAAAAAATACATGTCATGCTGATATAATCTTTGATGGTGACGTTACTCATAACTATTTTATTATGAACTAGCTGATGCCAGCGACTTCGTCCGTGTTCCAACTGTTAAGCTATCGGCAGTTACACGTGTTATTGTATAGACACATGTTGTATATAGACGCATGATTTTGCGGGATGTTTTTCATATAATTTGACGGAGAAAATTTCAAAAGCAAGGAGTAACTTCTCCCGTAATCACAACATTTCCATTCACTGCTCCGCACCTATTCATTGTAGCATGTTGGAAAGTATACTATAACCTGACCAGGAGTATGACAAATAATTGTACCAATTTTTTTTAAAATCCGTTCCGTATTTTTTTTGTTTCTATAACTCTTATACAAACAGACATAGAGACAAAAATTTTACTAATTGCATTTCATTGACATTCGCGTCAGTTTCGATTCCTAATCACCTCCTGATAGTTTTGGAGATATATTTCACGTACAGAATTCGCGTCTCTACAGATTTATTAAAAGTAAAGATGGCGTTTGTTCAACAGATAAAAGTAACGATTGATTGCAAACGTAAAAATGTCTTGTTTGATGCTTTCGGTATCATATTGATGATCATCAGAATTTGCATCAGTTGCTATGTCTGTTTATTTTTGCTGGAAGATATTGGTTAGTACCTACGGCATATGTTTATTATATAAATGGATTTAATTTTAATGAGATTTTATTTTTATCTATTAATTTGTAAACATATCCCTCACTACCTATGAAATAAGAAAGCATTTTAGATTAGCCGAATACTAAGAAAATGAAAATAGACTTAAAAAATTTGAGCCAATCTTTATTCAGGAACAAAATTAGTTCAAAAGTAGTAAATTATCCTTTACATTAACTGATTTATCTTCCTGATTTTTTTTACTGGCTAGTTAAAATCCCAACTTGAGGCACAGTACAGATCGATACACAGTAAGGCGATAATCTGATGTATAGTATATTACAGATTTTTATACGTTACTTTACACGTGTGATGAGTTGAATTCTGTAGTAGTAACCCTTTTACTCGTGCAAGTGGTATCGTCATATGTCGAGTTACTGCCCATTTTGAAATACATTCGGTGTCAACTACAAGAACTGCTGGAATTTGAACATTGTGGTACGTTGTTTACTATTAGTATTCCTTAAAACCTTCTTTCCTTAAAACCCCATGTTTTATCTTAATCCGCTTTATGACGGAGTAGGAAGTGTGTTTCCTTTCATAACAAGCATAGCATGTCAGTAGCGAGCCATTGCAAAATGTTGAGTTAGCCGACGTTAACGATCGTTCATGCCGTCTTAAAGCCGAGACATTATCTGATTCACCGTTTAAAGGGCTCTCACGTGTGCAATATTATGTATATCATCTTATAAAAGAGGTCTAACAGATTTCGTTCAAGGTGCAGTTGAACTATTAGATCTTTTTTCCTGCGGTTAGGTTTACAAGTTTGTTTGATTATATTGTTCCATACAAATTTAATAGCATAGTAAATACTTTATTGTATTTATAAAACGATTTTGGTTTAGCTTTCAATTAACATATTTATATTTAAGTTTTTTTTTACAGGGACGTTTAGTTGGATCGTGAATAAGAAAATAAAAAAAATAAATGATACATTTCGTTCCTTCAGCCTGGCATTATCAAAGATGAACGAGTCGAATGCAACATTGTATGCTATTGCGTATTCGTGTATCGTGTATAGGATATTTTACTGTGTTTTCATGATTGTCCAACAACTATACTTTGATGGTAAGAAATGTCGTCAGTTAATTAGCAATGGCAATGATATAATAAGCTAAGTGTGTAAGTTTATGATTTGTTATTTTTGAAACTAAATCATCTCTTGTTAAGCCAAATTTTTTTTCAGGACACAATAGACAGAATTGTGTTGAATCATTCAAGATTGTTATAATAGTGTACTACCTATATTCAATATATTATTTTGTGGAGCCTTTCGAAAGGATTGATTACGAGGTAGTTGCTTTATTGTTTATAAACTTAATCTATTTGTATGAATTGAAAAGTAAAAGGACATTGTAGAGGAGGAACATCGGAATTTAAAGGTGTGTTTAAAATCATGGAAATTAGTGATACTAAATAATTAGCTCACGATACTATAAATAGGGGAGAATTGTATCCAATAGAGAAAATAGAGTTTAACGTTTAAAGGAGTGTATGTGCAAAATCTTGTTCGAGAACCTTCAATAATATCCATATCTAACCCTCTCTCATCGTCTGTTACCACTTTTATCCCGGAATACTTAAAAGCTATTCAAATTAAAGCACAACTCACACCGGTCTGATCTGACAGTTCGTCAAATCGTCGTAATTTTGACAATACAAATTTGTCAAAATTACAAGCCTTAAGGGGTTCTTAAATTTGATTTGCGGATGGGTATTTGGCTGTTACTTACTTATGAAGAACAAGCAGCAAGAAAGGTTATGACGTTTTCAGATGTCTAACATAAAGCTAGCAATGGGTCATCTAATGACATCCGAGATTCTGAGCCTGGACTTTCATACACACTTGAAATGTTTTTATATGATGCTATGCAAGCGAAACTTTAACTGGCAACCCTTGGGACTTATTACAATACGGAGGACACTTTTTGCTGAGGTGATTAAATTTAAAAAATGCATGTGCATACAATTTAATTGGTAAGGGGAAAACCCCTTAACCAACGAAAGCGGACTTTAGCCGAATGAGAGTTTTTTCTAATATATTGTATATGACATATGTTTGTGTCTGGTGAAATTGCTCCACTTTTTGGTGTGGTATCACCCTCCTAAAGAAAACCAGCGTCAATACGTCACAGCCCGTCGATGCCAGACTGAGTCGAAATTTGGCAAAATGATATTTGTGATTTCAGGAGTTGACTAGCTTTAGAAAATTATGTTTTTTAATTTAAGGAAATTATTATAATCGTTCATGAAGTAAAATTTAATAATAATAATTTATCTATTTTTCAGTTTCTAAGCATTGTTCTTACGTATTAGTTACTGTCTCAATGTATATGTCGCAGAGAGTGACGTCGTAGTTGTAGTGATGCCGAGGTGGTGATTGTTTGCTGCATGATGGCTCTTTCTTAGGTTCTTAATAAGTAAAACTTATAACTTATTAACCAATCTTAGAATATAGAAAAACCAATATATTCTAAGCTTAGACTAAAATTCTAAGTAATCAATATCGGATTATTTTCACAATACTGAAGTTTTTATAGCAACTGACAAATTCCAAACAGTTCTTTTAAGTTTGAAATTGAATTTGAACATTGTAATAAACCAAGGAGGTTCGACTAATTTACTAATATTGCAATAGCTTTTACTATCTTGATTATTCTTTTCGTCTATCTGCTCCGATATATATTTATTATTGTGCATAAACATGTAATTTTAAAAATTAGACTAATGCTATTAGTGCTTATGCTTCTCTCAACTTATGAAGATCGGGAAAACGGAACATATATTTTTAATTAAAATTAAGTCAATAAATAAAATATAATTAAAATTGTGAAAAAATTGTTGTGTTTTTTTCTTAATATTAAATCTCTTTACATGTTACATATTATTATAAATTGACTTTGCTAGTTTCTATGAGCAAGCCAACATTTCGAAATAAGAATTTAAGAAGGGACATGTAACACAGCGATACTTCTATGCGTGTGCTGCGTAAGCGATTCAAAATGTCCAACACATTTTTTTTTATAATATAACGAGAGGAGACGAGCTGGACGCACTCCTGATGGTAAGAGTAACGCCAGCCCTTAACCAATGCAGTGTTACCCGGAACTTTGCTATAAAGCCAAACTCCGGGCAGGGGTGCACTACACCGACGCTCCCCTTTTGAGTCATAAGGTTGACGGTATTATTATTTTTTAAATTAACTATGAAAATCCACAATATATCGTATAAGTCTATCTTCTAAGGTTGATTGATAGTTGGTAAATAGTTAACAGTTTATGCATTATATTATATAAATCTAATCGATCGTTCTAGTATATCAGAAGTAAGATATTTAATATTATTTATTTATATTATTTCCAGGTAGAGAGTTTCGGAGTAACAGCATATCAGTTGTCATATTTAAAGAAATGCAACCGCTCATCGAAATAATCATTTCTATTGCTACTACTACTACTAAGTCCAATTTTGTTAACCGACTTCAAAAAAAGGAGGTTTCTCAATTCGACCGTATATGACATGGTTTTTTGTGTTTGTTCGGGCATAACCCCGCCGTCTGTATGACTGATTTTGATAGCTATTTTTTGTTTGAGAGGTGAATATTTCGATTTTACCAAACAAACAGTTAATGTTTTTATTGGTACCTACTTCGAAATTATAACATAACTATTTCTATATAATAAATTAAAATACGTATTATTTTGTGCGAAGCAAATTTATTTTTTGCTTTTTACTTTGAAATCGGTTTATATTTTGTTTAAAATTATTTCATTTACAACAGCCTATATTACAAATTTTAGTTTAAGCGAAGAATTTATTTCGCGTTGTTCAATGATTTTAAAACAGAAAATATGTGTCAGTTATTGTCCATACTAACTAAAACTGCACATTGACGATCATGAAGTAATTGAGAATAATTCCAAGAACCTGAAACAAAAATCAGCATTAAGAATAGAACATTATTAATAGAGCAAAATTGTCTTATCAATAGAAAAATAAAGATTCTATTTACGACTGTAAAAAACGTCTCATATGATTCTATGAACGTTGAGTCCCTTTAAATATATTTTTGAACAATATCTCCACGAAATTTAAAATGAGTTATAAACCGAATGCGACAAAACAACTTCGAAAATATATTCAATGTGAAGCCAGTCTAGAATTACAGTTTAACTAGCCCGTGTACTAAATTTAATTTTAGTACTACTACTACTAAATTTAATTAATTAATTGAGTAAATGTCTTTTTAAATTACTACATCCTCCTAGAATGTTAAAACTAAATCTATTATAAATAATATTATAGTCAGCTGAACTTTAAGACGCGGGTCTCAAATTAATAAATAAGATCGGAGAGTAGTTTATTTCGTGCGTATTGGAGAAGAATGAGCCGTCACGTTTCGCTCTTTAACGCTCGTTCGGGTAGATTCGGCTCTTGTCGACTGAGAGACAATTAAAGTTTATTCTTCTATATGTAGTCGACGCATTTTTTATTTAATCACCTGCGCAAGAATTGTCCTCCTTATAGTAATAAGCCCGTAGGGCTGCCAGTCAACGCTTTGTTCGCAAAGCATCCCCAAAAAATGCTTTAAGTGTGAATGAATGTCCAAGCACTGAATATCGGAGGTCATTAGATAACCCAATGCTAGCTTTATATTCGATAGCTGAAAATAACATGATTTTGATTTAATCGTAGTGCACGGGTGGATATTGTTTTAAAGTTACACGTACAATTAATTTTATCTTATTCATTAATTACAGTGCCTACTTTAATTTAACCACCAAATTTGAACTAAATAAACAAACTATTTTGTTACTTTTTTTAAATTCTCGGTCTACGGTGAAGCGCGCTTGCCCAGAAAGTTGTTCAACCGACCCTTTAAGACCTCTGGATTGTAGTTTCATGATATTTTATTTAGTTCTTATTCAAAGTTTTTTTCTGAGGTACATTTCTAAGGAAAACTTTTCTTAAAGACACTTATTTAAATCAAAAAAAGATTACCTCGTAATCAATCCTTTCGAATGGCTCCACAACGTAAAATATTGAAAACAAATGATACAATATTAGAACAATGTTGAAGGATTCAACTAGTCCACTCCGTTCTGATTGACCTGGAAATGCTTTAGCTATCAACTAAGGAAACGTTTAATACTACAATTTTATCTTCAAGTAGTGTTTTTACTTATTAACTAATGCTTTAAACTTCACCTCTTTAAAACATTAGTTCGACGACCACTTGGCCGTGGGTTCGATCCCCACAAAGGAAAAATATGTATATTTGAAATATACATATATATTTTTCTGGGATCCGGATGTTGCTTTGTAATATATGTATGTATTAACAGAAGAAATGTATGAATATGTAATTTATCGGTTATCTAGTTGACATAACACAAGATCTGTTTAGCGTGGCGCTAGATGGCGCTGTGTATAAGCGTCTTGAAATATTTATATGTATATTTATTATTAGAAATAATATTGGAATGAAAGCTATTTAAAATTTAGCACAAATTTCTTACCATCAAAGTATAACTGTCTGGAGATCATAAGAGTACAGAAAAATAGTCTATATACGATACACGAATACGCAATAGTATACAATGTTGCATTCGACTCGTTCATCTT
>JADANM010006423.1:6585845-6597937 GCA_026213755.1 Eurema hecabe
CTTAAAGGAAATAAATGTACGATTTATTTTTTCTATTCTCTTATTCACGATCCAACTGAACGGACCTGCGGAAAAGCTTAAGAACTTAAAATGTACAATTAAAGCAAAACAAAAGCAATACCATGTTATTATGTTTTTTTTGTATTAATTTAGAGTAGTTTATAGCTACTAGTTATATTACATTATTTTGACTGGACAATTTTTTTAAATGGGATTCAAACTTTTACGGTAAAGGCCATGCTTAATATACAGGAACAACATACCTCGGTGTTCAAAACGCAGCAGTTGTTGGAGTTCATAGCGAATGTACTGCAGTATGGGCAGTAACTCGACATACGACGATACCATTTGCACGTGTAAAAGGCATATAATTATGGAGTTTAAGTCTAGACACGTTCGTAGGTAAGCAAAAAGATCTGTAATATATTAATGATGTTAAACACTACAATTTTAAGAAAACGATTTCGATCTTTCCAATGTAAGATTGACCTGAATAAGATGTATTTTGTTATGAATTATAAGTAGAGCAAGATCCCAGAGCCACCAGACGTCACCTATTATCTAACGAATGAAATGTCGTCCACATTTGTATTGAGTAATGTTAGTATGTACTAAGATGATGACTTGATTACCTGATACCTGGAAATTGGCCGTCTGAGCAAGCTAGCAGGTAGGCATACGTTCTTAGTACATATTAACACTACTCAGTCATCCGCATTTCGTTCTTTCGAAAATACGTGACGTTTGTATTAAGTAATCATTCAAATAAAGTAATCTATACTAATATTATAAAGAAGTAAAATTTGTGTGTTTGTTCAATTGTAAGGGCTAATCTATTGAACCGATTTAAAAAATTCTTTCAACAGAAAAAAGCCACATTATTGCTTAGTGTCATAGGCTATATTTTTTTACCGGGGGTAGGTCCTATAGTACCGGGGGTAGGTAGGCACGGGCCCACTAGTATATAAGGTACAAACCGCCTTTACGAAATAAGTTACTATATAACACAAAGCAATCTATAGCACTTCTGAAGATCATTATGAACACGCTGAAAGCGGCTAAAAAGACATTCTTAAATTCCATATTAATCCCCTTTTTCATCTGTAAAAAAAAATAATTAGAAAATATTAAATTTTTAGGTTTATTAAGAACAGTAAAGTTATTAAATCCGATCATAAATATTAAGCAAGCATTAGAAAGAGACCATCCGCTAATTTTGTCTCAATTGATAGCTCTCTCTTTCACACAAAGCAATTACTAAGCGTTATTGTCCATATTATTTTATTATTATTTATTTAAGGTTTAAAAATTTTTCAGATTGGCTAAATAGGTGTATTGATCACGTCTTACCTGATCTATTATTTGTAAATTATCAATCAAATGTTCCATTCTCCGTATATTGTAGATATATCCGTAACTGGCAATTGCTACCAAAACGTAAAAGTTCACAATCCAATAAAAGAAAGTGTACAAGTCATTTTTGCTCATTAGTTTATGTAAGTTTGGTTTCAATATGAAATAAACAAGCGAAGAAATAATTAATAAATCTGAAATAAATATTAATTGAGTTACTTGTAACTACCTTACAGTTTTTTATTGACGTTTAAAAAATACATGTGTCTTTGAACAAATCAATAGGAGTTTTTTTCATAATATGAAGAGGGGAGACGAGATGGACGGACTCCTGATGGTAAGAGTAACGCCAGCCCATAGCCAATGCAGTGCTACCCGGAACTTTGCTATAAAGCAAAACTCCGAGCAGGGGTGCACTACACCGACGCTCTGAGTGTACCACACGCACGACTTTGAGTCCTTTGAGTTAGTTAGTTAGTAGAATACGTAGTAATTGTTAGTAGAATACGATTTTATTACTGTAATGAAATTTTTAACAGTAACTGAGGCACACACAAAACTTATTACATTATGATTTCTACTTTTATAGCGATATGAAATAAGGTATCATAAAACTCAAGGAATAACTTATTAAGTAAATTATAAATAAATATTATCCAAAAACTACAAAATATTAATGAAAATTGGAATAAAACAACATATTTGACATTACATCATGCGACGATCAATCGTAAAATAAAGGAGCTTCAAAAGCACATTACGAACACAGCGAGCAATGAACAACATTATCGGTATATGATCAACGTTATTATTGTACTAACAAAAAAAGCGAAGCCATATAATTACTAGAAGGGCCATTCAAATTGAAGCGTCTGTAGAGAACGTAACGTAACGTGTAAAGGCCGTCAACACACTCGTGACATCACGAGTGCTCATGGGCGGCGCTGATCGCTTTCCATCAGGTGACACGCCAGTTCGTTTGCCCCCTATTATATAAAAAAAAACGTAAATTTAATTTGCCTATTATAATTGATGTGATCTAACTCTTTTTACAGCTTTAGTTTAATACTTGATTAAAATATATGCAAAAAATGGTAAGTTCTTAAGTGCAAACCACAGATTGGCTGTACGATCGATCGACCGCCTGAATATATTGAAGACAAAAACCCTTGGAATGATATTTCTTAACGCTCGAGGAACGGTGAACTTTTTCATGTATAAATATTATAATAGTCGAGTTTTTGTTTATATTTACAATTGTATATTCTCATTTTAAAAAGAGCGACTATCAGAGTTTCTTGCCCACTCTTCTCTGTAGAAACTGCCTTCCGAACCGGTGGTTACTGTTTTGTAATACCATGACGATTCAAAAGTGTTACTTTATGTAGCCTAATTGAATAAAGATACTTTAGACTTTGACTTTGAGTAAAGTAAGAGAAGTATCTATGTAACATACGACGCAGGAGCTGAGGCACACACAATTAGGAGACTGAGAGAGAAAACATACAGTGTTTTTAATTCTATACAATTACCATTTAGTTCATGCTATTCTAGATATTTATGACTTCGATGTAGTTTTAATTTCAGGGAGTGTATTTGATATTATGTTGTTTATTATAGGCAACATTTGCATTAAAATTTTGTAGCAGGATTTTATATCTAAATTTAGAAAGTAACCTCAAATATTTCAGTTTCTACTGAACTTTTCTCTCGTGGTCTTCCCAAGATCTCTAAATATATGATATTCAGTATGTGCACGGATTATAACTTAACTAGCTGCTGCCCGCGACTCCGTCCGCGTGGACTTTCATATAAACTTTAACCCCCCCCCTTCTTCCCTTATAACCCTTTTTCCAGCTAAAAAGTAGCCTAAGTTACTCTCCATCTTTTCAACTAACTGTATGCCAAAAATCATTGCTTTGCTATGGCGTGAAGGAAGGACAAACAAACAAACAAACACACTTTCACATTTATAACTTAAGTATAAGATAACTTATTATAAATAAATTACGTGTCACGTTGTTAGTCCGCGATAGACTCCTAAACTACTGAACCGATTTCAAATTAAATTTGCACACCATGTGCAGTTTGATTTAACTTTAAAGATAGGATAGCTTGCATCCCGGTATTGCGCCGGGTCCCGTACCCGGGTAAGAGCGCTGGACACAGCTAGTTTGCTATAAGTTTTTTCTTTCTTTATAGAGCAAATGACAGATATATATATTCATGTCATTATGTGCATGCATGTATGTACCATTTGATATGTGCAAGTTTAATTGTCAATTTCAGTGTTACTTGTTACCAGATTACTGCCACTTTTTTTTTATAGAGGGATATGCTTTTAGGCATACCCGTCGCGTGGCTGATGGTAAGGTGCGACGGGTTATGTGGGACTCACCATGGCCGATGGGGGCGTGTGTGGTGCCGTACGGCCAGGAATACCCACTAAAACCCTCTGCCACTCTTAGCCTTTGAATCGGGGCGGGGGATCGCTCGCGCACTTCCGCCTGCTAGATTACTGCCACTTAACTAATCAACTAATTATATTAAGTCGCCTCTAAAAACATTCGCCTATGTTTTATGAAATTTGCCTGATTGTAATGAAAAAATTACCAAATTTAAATTTTTTTCAAATTTCAAAAAATTTCAAATGTGTGTAAAGGTTAAACATGTTGTACAATAAAAGTAATTCGTGCCTGCAAAGTACAATTCGATATGTTTTTAATACTTACGGTTTATATTTATAAACGAGGGTAGAGTTTCGAGAGAACTTTGACCCCCTCCTCCCTTATAAAGTTTACATTTCATTTCGGACAGGGGGATAAATCCAACGAACCAAAAACCATGAAAGTCGGTCTAGTCGATCTTGAGTTATTAGTGTTAATAGATTCCAGATCTATATAGATTAGGAAGGCAGGTAACGTAACGTCATAAATTAACTCTCTCTTCAATTAAAAACTTCACGTATATTAAAATTCATTTTACTTTACAGATAGACGCTTTGGTGTCGACGTACTTGGCTATCACTTTTTATTAGATTTATAATACTGATGATTAGTTGTGTTTTAGAATCAACAGTTAACTTTGTTTTTTTTATCGTAAATTTGGGAGTGTAAATAATAATGTTGTATCTTGTAAGATAAGTTTACTTCTGTATGAGACATTAGTTATGTGACAACCCTACGGGCGGACGTGATGGCATTCGCCGACGCAGCAGCTTAATTGTAATATGTATCAGAGTGATCTTAGCATCGCGCTAAGTAACTCATGTAGTCTTAAGTCTTAGTTAATAAATAATTCTAAGTAAATTTGGTTTATTTTTGGTACATGCTGTGGTGATGATTATAATTCATTGATAAATATTGTTTTAAGACGTATAAATATAAACAGGTTTGATGCGGTGTTGGCATATTCGGCATCAAGCCTAATAAAGATTTTGCTCACATTTTCGTCGATTTAATCGTCGAAGTAATTTAATTCTTTTTTAATTAATTGTATATTTTTGATAATGATTAAAGAATAATATTAATGATTTTATACTATCGGTTCATAATGGATGTTAAGCTTATTTTTGATGGGTAACTTATATCTATTAAAATTAATTTGTGAAAAGGAACGATAAAGGACTTCAAAGGTATTTGTGTGATTCTTTGACTATTGTTGAGGAGGTATAATTAAATATTACTATTAAATGTAAGTAGCTACAGTGATAGTCTTGTGGATAAGATATAATTATATAGTGGTCCTAATCTATTTCGCCGGTAATAGATTAGGAACACTTAAGTATGTACAGTGAAATTAGTCTTGAGAAATTTTTGCATATGTAGTGGTGTGTATATTACTCAGATCTTAGAGCACTATTCCACTATATCGTTCTAGCCGATACAAAAATATTTCGATATCCTAACATTACTATTTAATCTAATACTTATCCCTAGCAACACTCTGATTTTTGTTCTCAATAAAATCAAGTTTTTATTTTAAAGAAAAAGGTTTTGACTTTCTTAAAAAATAAATTCATTCAATTTCACGTCGTTGAGCAAACGACAAGGCGTCTACCGTGAAACAATAAAATATCTTGTCGTTATTTAGATGATAGTAGTTTATCTATAGGTAAAAAGTTTTGACCATAATAATTACAAACGTCACTTGATAGTGGAAAGTGGAAACACGCACAAAACCAGAATAAACCAGTTTACGCTGTCCGCAGGTGCCACGTGCAGTCCGGCGTCAATCGCACACACAAAAACACAAAAATTTATCCAAGCTAATTTACCTGCATACAGGTTGAAAAAGACTGTTCTATTAATTCATACTATAAGCTGAAAGCGTTGATAGTATCCCTAATGTTTTATCGCATATGTATTGATCCTGACACAGATATTTTAAAATTCATTTCTGCATATTGACCAAACATAATCCATTATGTTTGGTCAATATGTAGAACGTATGTGCGCACGTTGGTATGCGAGTAATGGTTTATACGGGTATTTTGCGATCTGCTTAAAATGAATTGTTGCAATATTAAATGTATTGTTGCATGGCTTTATGAAGATAAATAAACATATATTAGTGCACTACAGTATTATTCTACCTATACGTAGCAAATCTGAAAAACTGAAAAAATATATAGACAACATTAAAACGCATTTTTAAGGCTATAATATACCTTCAGAATGAAATCTCAGAATTTTCGGAAGTAATTCTTTAACAACCTGTATCCATTAGCTTATTATTATTGGTATATTTCTAACAATTAAACTCAACTAAGCTATGAAGTAATGTTTATTTAAGAGATTGAGATGAATACAAATATTTACACAAATTTTATACCTTGACGACCGCTTGGCGCAGTGGTAGCAAAACTGCTTTCTGCGCGAAGGGTCGTTGGGTTCAATCATAACACCAGGAAAATTTATTTGTAATTTGCTTTTGTATTTTTCTAGGGTCCGGGTGTTGTTTTGTATTGTATGTATGTATTTACAAAAGAAAAGTATGTATAAGTAATTTATTCCGTTATCTAGTTGCCTTAACACAAGCTTCTGCTTAGCTTGGAACTAGATATCGCTGTGTATAAATGTCTTGAAATTTAAATATTATTACTATAGTTCATTTATAATATTTAATTCTAAAACATTAATCAGAAAATCTTATAGTAATTTTGTGATTAGTCAAGAAGCAACTTCCACTTTAAGTTATTCTATAATCATGCAAAATTGGAGAAAATGTGCGAATTTTTTAATACGTTAAAACTGCACGTTGATGATGACGAAATAAGTGAGGACAATTCCCAGTAACTGAAAAGAAATTAAATTAATATTAAGATTTACTTCATACAAGTATTCGTTTAATTGAAATTAAAAAAATCCTATGTTTATTTTCACATAATAAGCTAGTTATATAGAAATTAGTTCTATAGTCATAGATTATCCATACTAGTATTATAAATGTGAAAGTAACTCTGTCTGTCTGTTACGCTTTCACGCCAAAACTCCTGAACCGATTGTAAATGTAATAGGCTCCCTTATCACTACATTTTTGTTCATTTACCTGAGCAAGTATTGTCCTCCTCACAGTAATAAGTCCGAGAGGCTGCCAGTTAAAGCTGTGTTTGCAAAACGCCAAATAAAAATACTTTCGTTGTGAAATAATGTCCAGACTTGGATTCTCGGAAATTATTAGATGACCCATTGCTAGCTTTATATTTGATATCTGAAAATGTTGTACAGATTTCTATGATAATATGACATTGTTATAAGGGGCCGTCCATAAATTACGTCATCGATTTTTTCAGATTTTAGACCCCCCCCCCTACAATCATCCTATCGTCATTTCTTAATGACCCCCCCTCCTTCTCCCAAAATTGACGTCATTACCAGTTTGACAAAATTAAAACATTGCAGATTTGAGAAAATTGGGTTTTAATGATTAAAACACTTGATTATAGAATCACCTTTTATTGTTTTTACTTTGGCAATAATCATTGGTATAATAAATAATGAGTTCAATAATTAATACCATTAAATACTTGCAAAATATCACAAGAATCTTTTCTTAGTCTGAGATATGTATTTAAGTATAAGTATAGTATAAGTATAGTATTTATGTACTTTTATTAATTATGTAATGTTGTAGTTATTATTTAAGTATTGTGTTTATTATCAATACATAGTATAAAACAAATTAAGTCGCTTTTGCTCTCTGTCCCTATGTATGCTTAGATCTTTAAAACTACGCAACGGATTTTGATGCGGTTTTTTTATAGATAGAGTGATTCTTAAGGAAGGTTTTAACACCCCCCCATCTATCATTTGCCGTCATCCATAGACCAACCCCCCCCCCCCTAATTTAGAATGACGTAATATATGGACGGCCCCTAATTACATCTCTAGAACTACGACAGTGGTTACACTTTATATATTGTTTATATGACATTTATTTCTGGTGCTGCTTAAACCACATATACTAAATCGGATAGGTCGTGATTTTAAAATAGTGTAGGTAATTAGCCTATGTCCAGCAGTGGACGTACTAGGGCTGAGACGATGACGTCGCCGATGACGACAAAATAGTGATTTGGCCCAAAAATTTAATAATGAAAACCAAGTAACAGAAACGCATCGCTTTAACAATTTTCTGACTTAAATCATAAATTTTTTGAATCATAGAAATATATAAACTTGCTTAAATAACAATTAAGAGATATATACCTCGTAAGTAATCCTTTCAAATGGCTCCACTATATAGAATAGTGAACATATGTGATACACTATTACAACGATATTGAAATATTTGTCAATGCCATCCCGCACGTGGTCTTCTGAAACTGTTCATAAGCAATGAGGTTAATTATTTCAAATATAATCAACCATAATATTATGTCAGGGATTATCTTATTGCTAAAATATATTATTGTTGTTAAATACTGAAACGCAAACGTAATAAAGGCACAACTGAAATAATTTAAAATTGGCAATTTGTAACACGAATCTGTTAAAATAACTAGTCTGTTTTCGGGCCTCAAACTCCGAAATATGACCACAGCTTTTGTAACTCTAAAAGGCCGGGAACACACTAATTATATAATATATAACTTATTGGTAAATGTGTTTTTTATATAAATACATTTAATCATGTATGTATCAGGAACTATATAACTCATTTGCATACAAAAAGAAAACGTTATATTGTTTGTTTGTTCCACTAACTTCATTAAAATCAATAAGAACAGAAATTCTTATTAACTTTTCTTACCATCTAAATATAATTGTTTGACGGTAACGTAAGCACAGAAAAATATTCTATACACCGTACAAGAATACGCAATAGCATACAATGTTGCATTCGACTCGTTGATCTTCGATAAAACCAGGCTGAAGGAATCAAATGTACGATTTATTTTTTCTATTCTCTTATTCACGATCCATCTAAACGCTCCTGTATATTGAAGATTCAGTTGATATTATGTTAATTTAAGGCAAAGCAAAACTGTTTGAAAAATGCAATTTATTATTTTATTTATTAATATTAACATTTAAATGTAAAGTCGTGTTACTTAAACGATACAAGAATATTAGGATTAATGATAGAACAGGATCATTTATGTACCTTTAAACATATTTTGAGGGTTAAATCAATATATAAAGAGGTCGAATAAGAATCTATAGAAGCTGAGAACTATAATGAATTTGCAAAGAACTTTCTAGCTAATTTTCTAAATAACTAATCGCCTTAATATAAAATAACTATCTAGGTACATACTTCGATGTTTTAAACGCAGCAGTTGTTGCAGTTCATAGCGAATGTACTGCAGTATGGGCAGTAGCTCGACATACGACGATACCACTTGCACGTGTAAGAGGCATATAATTATGGAGTTAAGATCGTCAAACGTGTGAAGAAACGTAAAAAAATCTGTAATTATCAATATATATTTTTATCATCTTAGTAAATAATATTTATCATATAAAAATACTGAAAGTTTTCTGGGATTTTCAATGGAGTAAATTTGAAACAAATACCTCAAAAATTTACCCAATAAACATTGGTTTAAATCTTTTAAGTTTATTTTTATCTTTCCAGTATTCGAGTGAACTCAATTTAGCCGTAAATATGTAGTTTAAAACTGATCTATACGTCAATAATTATAGTCAGTGCTCTATAAAAAGGAATATGCAAATCTCTGGAATCTACAGGTCGGATTAGAAATATATTAAAATTATGATGTATGATGATGAAATATATTAAAATGAGATATGATATGATAGATAAGATATATAATATATATTATACCCGTAATAACAAATCAATGTACACGACAAATAAATGACGTACTAACCGTAACTTTTTCGCACGAAGAAATCGTAATAAAAGACGTAGCAATCTAAGGTAGCTCTGAAGATCAACAAGAACACGCCGACAGCGTCTAGAAGCACATTCTTACACATACAAGCGATCGAACCTTTTATCTGTTGAACAAACAATATCTATACATATAATAAAAACGTAACGAATCGCTGTCTGTACATGGAAGATATATGAGAAAAAATGTTAAAGGAGACCTTTATTAGCGCAATGATTTTTGATAGTTTTTGTCTGTTTGTCTGTTTGTTTGTGCACGCTAATCTCAGAAACGGCTTAACCTATCTAGATGGGGTTTTCAATTATATATTGTGGTAAGCTTCACTTAACATTCAGTGTTTAATTCATGTCAATCGGTTGATAAATAAAAAAGTTATGGCAATTTAAAGAATCACGTTGAACTTGCTGAACGTTTGTTGGTGCGGGTTAGGCATTTTCAAAATGCTGCCCAAAGTCACTTTTCTATGCGGGCGAAGTCGCGGGCACAGCTAGGTAATAATAAAAAATATGAGTATGTTAATTGTGAACAGAATATATTTTATACTAACGTGAGTGTATAAGCTGGTATCAGAATACATAAATAAATAAATAATAAAACATATTTTCAGAAATATTTATACACAGCGCCATCTAGTTCCAAGCTAAACAGAAAGCTTCTGTTATGACAACTAGATAACGGAATAAATTATAAATACATACTTTTTTTTGTAAATACATACATACAATACATACCAACCCCAGAAAAATACAAATATATTTTTCCAGTGTGAGAATCGAACCCACGACCCTTCACACAGAAAGCAGTTGTACTACCAATGCGCCAAGCCATCGTCATGTCAGCGTTATATGATGTTTTAATTTTCATGAAGGTCAATAGGTTTTTTTTTTTTTTGGCGGAGTGCTTGTAACAAGTGTAGTGACAGTAAATCTTTTCACTTACTTTTCGGGTGTTTTCGCTGAATATAAACTGTTGTTAGTTAATTATTTAGTTATTTGTGTATATATAAGTGTGTTGTCCTATTCGTAAGTATTTAGATTAGTTTAAATATGGTTGGTGGCGATCCCCCTGACCCAGGGGGAGGTTATGTTTCCCTCGATCCTAGTATCCCCATGGACACGGCTTCTTCAAGGAAGCGACAATTAGCTGGTGAGCCGGATGTTTCCCAGTTAGTTAAAAAAAGTTCCGTTGCTCAGTCTGTAGGCTCCATCCAGTCGGTTTATACTCTACCAGAATATGAAAGTTTACGTAAAACTTACTCTGATCAGGATGTTGCTCCGTTTATAATACATGTGAGCAAATGTATTGAGTCCTCAGCCAGTTCCACTACTCTGCGACCTATCAAGTTTGGGCATTTTCTGCACCACAATAAAGTAAAGGGTATTGCGAGAGACGGTGTTAAACGAATTGGAAGGAATAGAGTGTCAGTAGAATTTAAATCAGCTGATGATGCCAATTCTTTTTTAAAGCTTTCGGGGTTAATGGCTGCTAAATATGAAGCTATAATTCCATCCTATAATGTTACCCGCATGGGAATAGTTAGGGATGTTCCTATAGAGTGGGCCTTAGATGATCTCGTTCCCTCAATCCAGGTGCCTGAAGGTTTTGGCCCTGTGATCAGAGCCCGTCGGTTGAATAGAAAGTCTACATCTGATAGTAATACAGTTGTTTGGTCCCCAACCCCTACAGTCGTGCTAACGTTTCTTGGCCAAAAGTTACCTGATAGAGTTTACTGCTTTTTTACTTCTTTACCTGTGCAGCCTTACATTCTCCCTACTATCCAATGCAACAAATGTTGCAGATTTGGTCATATCGCTGCTCAATGTCGCTCCAAAGAAAGATGCTTTGTCTGCGCTCAGCCACATGCAGGTATTAGCTGCCCAAATGCTTCGTCCTCACCTACATGCCTTTTGTGCTCTGGTAGCCATAGAGCTACTGATAAAAAATGCCCCGAGCATTCTAGACAAAAGTCTATTAAGTTAGTCATGTCCCAGGAAAACATCTCGTACTCAGAGGCTTCTGTTAGATTCCCTCAAGTGAGGAAATCTTTTGCAGAAGTTTCCCTCTCTTCTCCTTCTCCTCCATCTTTTCAATCAAACATTCAACCCATTCTTGCTTCTCAAGGATCTCCAAATTCTGTTTCATATCGCCGCACTTTCTTTTCTCAGAAATCTCAACCAGCTCCTGCCTCTAGCCCAGGTTATGACCGACTAGCTCACCAGAACTTAATAAGTACCCCCCAGTCCAGTCTCCCTAATGGGAGTGCTTACCCTTCCCAAAACTTGTCTACTAATGATAACCTATTAGACCTTCTTCTTTCTACTATCTTAAACATTCTTTCCCGGTTTGACGACACTCAACTACCTGACCATATTATCTT
>JADANM010006423.1:6612633-6634727 GCA_026213755.1 Eurema hecabe
TTGCTCCGGGAACGGGAATTACGCGGGTAAAACCGCGGGACACAGCTAGTAAGATTATAAATTAAAATTCTTGAGCTTTATGATGTCTTTTTTCAGGCTCGCGGAAGATTGCTTTGAATGTAGCTTCGTGCACGTCCTCAGCAAGTCCGTTCCTGTCGCCGTCGGAACACCGGTCAGTTTTAGTCGGTATGGCCCTTCTGGCGAGTCCAACATAACCGCCCTCTGCCCCTCGGAAGGAAGCGTTAGGCGTAAAAAAAGGGTTTTTTTATTTGTTCCAAAAAATCATAAGTTTATTCATTTGTAGAAGACCTGCAATGGAAATGACGGATACATTGGAGCCAGCCCCTAGTAACAGCTGTGTGGTACGCGGACTACGATTTCTTTACGGTTAGTACGTCATTTATTTGTCGTGTAAATTGATGTCTTGTAATAAAAGTGTATTTATTATCACAACACTCTCATACCAAATACATGTAGTTGAACCCTCTTTCGTCCGCCTTTTTAAAGAAGTATTTTGTATCTTCGTAATAATTTTTGAGCATGTTACTTGTTTAATTATTTATCTGTCTTTTATTGCATTAAACGAAAATATGCCTTATTATAGATCAGTTGAATTAATAGTATATGAGCCAATATTAATCTAAATTGCTGCTCATTTCTTTCCTAATTTAGTTTATAAATACAAAAAAATGTAGACCATTTAATAGTAATAGTACTAATTATAATAATAATGAAATACTAGCTTTTGCTTGCGACTTCGTCAGCGTCCGAACTGCTAAGATTCTGCTAAGATTCATCTTTTGTTACACGTGTTATTGTGTCAACTATAAAAGATGTGACCAGAAGACATGTACTATCTTGGGAATTTTTTTTTATAATTTTAAGGAGAATATTTTGGTCATAGTGCGATTGATTGCAGTGTGATGATTAATTTTTATTTTTAATTTGCTCAGGTTTTATGAAAAATAACTGAGCTAAGTTTCATTAAAATCCGTTTAGGAGTTTTTGTTGCTATAACGGTTATACAGACAAGCAGAAAAACAGACAACAATTTTACTAATTGCATATTTGGCATCGATCCCTAATCCCGTAATAAGATAGTTATTTTGAAAATATATTTCATGCACATAATTGACCTCTACAGATTTATTAGTATAGGTATATATTAATTTACTACTAATATTACATACATATAGTTTACAGGTCTATTAAAAACATAAAAAAACTTCTAAACCTGTAATTACATCGAGTCCACAGTCTGATACTAAAATTACTGAGTCCTAAAGTACTAGAAGCGTCGTTGATAGAAATTATATTTCAATATTAATAGCCTTTCAAGGCTTGCTTTCTAACTTTGCTTTTATGGCTCTCGATAATTTTATATTTTAAGTATAGCTAATAGAAGGGTTCAGACAATTTTTTATAAGGTTATAATCAATGTTAAAATAAATAATAAGAAAAAAACAGATTAGTTTACATATTTTTTACAATTTGAGCACTTCTTATAATAATATCCTGAGCTGTTTGAATGAAGGCGTGGTATTTTTCGCAAATCTGTCTCTAAGAAAACATCTGCTCTCTTCGATGTCGATGATTAGCTTGGAACTAGATGGCGCTGTGTATAAATGTCCTGAACATATTTATTTATTTATTATTTATTTTAATATAGATTAGATATAGATAGCTATACAGTGGTAAGAATGCCGTACAAAAATCATGCGAAATGGGGAAAAAATCGAGGGTTGTACTTTCAAATTCTCACCTGCACTCAGTTGGACAGCTTACAAGTGACGTCATAGTGCTAAATCTTATTATTTTATGCTCTTATATCATTCTAGATAGGTCACCTGGTGGTTCAAATGACCCATAATTTTTTCAACATGGGCCTGTAGTCTAATAGTGATCTATCAACGCACAGCCCAAACCACTGGACGGATCGGGCTGAAATTTGCCATGCAGGTAGATGTTATGACGTAGGCATCCGCTAAGAAAGGATTTTGATCAATTCTACCCTCAAGGGGATAAAATAAGGGATGAAATTTTGTATGAAAATCCACGCGGGCGGAGTCGCGGGCAACAGCTAGTTCTTATATAAAGCTTAAGCCGTGAAATTATATTAAGAGTTAGATCAATTATAAGGGAGGTTAATTTAATTGACATTAAAATTAAAATGCTTCAATTTAAATATCTTTTCTAGTTATTGTTCTAGTTTATAGCATTGGCTTTTTATTTTAAAAATAAGTATCGTAACGTTAATCATAGACTGATAAGGCTGTTCGTTGCTCGTTTTTTTGTGTACTTTTAAAAGTCTTTTATTATACGATTGATATTTGTTAAAAGTATAGTTTTGATTCCGTTTTTTCTTGCTGACCCGGCACGAACTGTATGCCGCTATAAGGTACATGAGCACATTTAGGGTTTCATCAAATTTATTATTATTTGTTGTTATATTATTTATTATTTGTTGAATAAATTGTTTTTATTGTTAATTTATTATATTTAAAACTTATTTCTAATTACACCACATCTTGTTTGATGCAAGATTCAAGAATGAATTAAAAATTATATAAATGAAAGTGAGAATACGAGTACTATATGATTCATGTTAATTTGAATTTGGCCGCGTCGGCGATCCCCGTTCTCGTGGGACCCGCCGACACAGCGATCCCTTAGGGTTGTGCTGCCGTAACAAATAACACAATAAAAACAAAAATATTACGTTTGGTATTGTCATGTATGTTTTGTTTTTCCGCGATAGTAGTAGACTGCTCTATTATTTTGCTTTTAAACGCGTTTATTAATACCACTTTTCCCCCGGAAATGGGGAAACTTGGTTTTTAAAAAGTAACCAACATATATTTGTTCTTATATATTTATATATACCTATATAAACATAAATATTATCTAGTTATAGCATAAAAATAACTATACTTTATAGCCTATTTTTTATCTTCATAATATCTTGTTTCAGATTGTTATATGAGTTTCAATCATAACTTATTATATTTTGTATGAGACCTACGTGTACGACTAATAATGGGAGATACATTGGAGCCAGCCCGCAGTAAGAGCTGCGTGGTGCGCGGGCTACTTGCGCAAGTGCTGCGCGTTATGCGAGTGTTGGGACTCGCGCCAGTCACTATCACGAGCGAGCGGGACGGATATCGCATCTTCGTGTGTCGTACATACGCTATTTTTGCATGGATCGGTTTTTCTGCATTAGGTAAATAAACAATTATGTTTCAGAAACAGTATTAAAACAATCGACCTAAAGCCATACTCTCCTCGTTTGCAGGAGTGTTTTGGATCACATTTCTAAGTTACATTTTGTTATATAAGTAATATTTACATTTTGATTGGCGTTCATAATATAGGTACCTATTTTCTCAAGACAAAATTTTTAACACTTATAGTAATAGACCTTAAATGACAGTTTAAACAACTTAATTTTAATTTGTAATCAAAAAAATTTTAAGCACATGTTGTGTCGAAAACTTACTTAAAAACCAGCTAAATCCCAAATCGAGGTAAGATGAAATTATTTAGTAAAATATAGATAGATAATCAACTTGCCCTTTACTCGTTCCAGCAACTTTTCTTATTACTGTGCTTATGTACACGGTTTTACAAGATAATCAAATAACAAACATGACCAATGTCCCATTAATGGCAGACATTCTCTGGATTATGCAAATATGTTTTATGTTAACTAACGTTAGCTATGGCTACATATGTAATATTAAAAGAATGCAACATTTAATCCGAAATTCACGATTAGTCGATGAGGTAAGCAATGTTTTAAGTCCCGACAATAGCTTTCATATAAAGGTGGAATTCGAATTATTTGTCACAAGAATTAAGTTATATAAGTTTGCGACAGCCTCGAGCTTAAGTTTGGACTCGAAAAAAAAAACAAAAAATCTTATTATTACTTTTTTTTATAATATAAAGAGGGGAGACGAGCTGGACGCACTCCTGATGGTAAGAGTAACGCCAGCGCATAGCCAATGCAGTACTGCTCGGAACTTTGCTATAAAGCCCAACTCCGGGCAGGGGTGCACTCACTACACCGACGCTCCCCACTTTGAGTCATCAGATGTTAAGACTCATTAGCTCAGTAATTTCGCTTTAAATACAATAAAATAATACTTTTAATTACAATAAAATATACTATATCTAAATTAAACTATGTAAAAAATTATTATGAACACGGTTACTTGATAAAAAATTAACTTTTCCACACCATACGTATTGAACCTACCAGATAATAAATTACAATATTAGTTATTGAAAAACAACGCTTATTCCATGTTGTGACTATTGAATTGATGTATATCTTTTGTAAGTTATTTTTTTACAATGCTATCCTCAGTTAGAAAAATAAGGGTAACTCAATAACCTATTAACATTATTTATTTATATAAAGATTCCGTTTGTTCCACAGATAAAATTAACGATAGACTGTAGCCGTAAGAATGTCCTTCTAGACGCTGTCGGCGTTTTCTTGTTGCTCTACAGAGCGTCCATAAGCTGCTTCGTAGTGTTTAATTTTTACTTTATACGTGAATATTACGGTGAGTACTTTATTTATTCACATTCCATATTTATAATGTTTGTTTAGTTTATGTGTCAATCTAGGGTCTAACCTACCTACATGCCGAATTTTAACCAAATCTATTCAGTAGTTTTTGCGTGAAAGAGTAACGAACATACAAAAATACTCACACACTTTCATATATATATATAACATTAACAAGATATACGATGTCGTGAATGTGAATTAAGCTCATAATTTTTTAAAGGATATTTTTTTATCAAAAATATGATAAATAATAATTTATTTCAACACGGCCACCAAGAACTTTTAGAATTGAACCATTTTCGGTGATCGTCTTTCTCAAAAAACTTTATTTTACATACGTTTACGTTACGTTTAACGTATTTCTGCCTTACATCGGATAAGAATACGCCACATTTCAACTTATTCGAACAATAGGAAAATCAAAGTAAACTTATAAGATTTGAATCATACTTTAAATAGTTCAAAATTCTGTTAAAATATCGTAATTATATTCCTAACATTATTTCATACATTGCTCTTACTGCTTACTTGCTTTTGATACATATAACTAAGACGATATAAATATTTTTACAGATGGGGTAACAATACTTCGCACGTTGACAGACTTCATCTCTATGAGTTTATGCCTCTTACACGTGCAAGTGGTATCGTCGTATGTCGAGCTACTGCCCATACTGCAGTACATTCGCTATGAACTGCAAAAACTAATGCGTTTTGAACACCGCGGTAGGTTGTAATAATACGCATCTCTAACTAATGCGCCGAGTTTCTGTATCTCAGAATAGTATATTGAGTGATATTTATTCGAGACAAGATAATTATTGTATCCTACTCGCATCATCGTGGTCTCAACGACGACCGGTATGTGTAGAGGTCAATGGGGGAGACTTATGTTCAGCCTTGAGGTGATTTACTAATAATAATTATAAAAAATACGGTTATACACGAATTACATTAATTAATTATTTATAAATAACCTTCCTTTGACCTGTCGTACAACTGACAATGGTTCGATGTCGAGAAGTTTTATTTGCAAGATGTTAATAAACTTATGTCCGAGCAATAAAATAAAAAGAATTTTTAAAAATTTATATGTATTAATAAAGATCCCGGACGATATTCCGGGAGGAAAAAATCTCACATTTTATACAATGCACGCTACACGTAGATAAAGCACGTAAAAGCGATATAATGTGTTTAATTTTTTCCGAGTAAAATTTCAGTTTGTTATTTAGGTATTCACAACAAAAGCCAATCTGTTCCACGGATCGGACACTTGTTTCTTACACATTTGTTTATGCTACGTCTTGAATAAATATCACTAGCAGTACGATTCCATTTTCCATTTTAGAAAAAGAACTGTCAGAAGTACCATGTTTTCAAATGAAACGGTTTTTCGTTTACTTGTATATAATATAATAGATGTTTAAGCTTTTCTGCAGGAGTATTCAGTTGGATTGTGAATAAGAAAATGGAAAAAGTGAACCGTACATTCGGTTCCTTCACTATGGTATTATCGAAGATGAACAAGTCAAATGCAACATTGTATATTGTAACATATTCATGTATCGTGTTTAGGATATTTTACTGTACCTTCATGATCGTCAAACAGATGTCCTTCGATGGTAAGAAAAATCACCATTATTAATTTAAATATTCTATCTTATATTGCTACTGATATAATGTATTCGACGACCGCTTGGCGCAGAGGTAGCACAACAGCTTTTTGCGCGAAGGATCATGGGTTCGATGCTCACACCGAAAAAATATATTTTTATTTTTCTGGGGTCTGGGTGTTGCTATGTATTGTATGTATGTATTTACAAAAGATAAGTATGTATATGTAATTTACTCCGTTATCTAGTTGCCAAAACACAAGCTTCTGCTTAGCTTGGAACTAGATGGCGCTGTTTATAAATATCCTGAAAATATCTATTATTTATTATGATAATAAAACCTTAAAGTAAAAATTATTTGAGTGCGATTATCTGAATTTGATATCAGATCGTAATCAAAGCTCGCCCATAATAATATAGAGAGTGTAATAATATAGGGTTGACATTGACAGTTAGCGCTGGGTTGTTTAAAGGAACAATTAGACTGCGGCTAGCGCTGGCTGAATCGCATTTATAAATTTCGCTTCAGCACAGTGTATAAGTAGCGTCACGAATCTTTAGCGCTGAACGAAACCTGCGCAGAAGTCAAAAATAAGGTATCGAGGGGACGGCGCGCCGCGCGGGGCGCGTGATCATCGGGTGCGCGAGCGTTGATTGGTCCCCCAGTCGTGTTGTCTTTCTCGCACCAATACTTCAATTACGAGCGCGGTTCTACCGATGCGCACCTATTCTCGTCCAGCGCTAAACATCCGTGAAGCGACAGCTTGCGACCTGGCTGAATGTGCGTTTGTGTGCACAGTAAGAAATTTATAAATACGATTCAGCCAACCGAGATTGTATAGTGTAATTGGTCTTTAAATTACATTGCTGTTTTATTTATTTATTTCGTTTATTACTTTTATTATAAATACTTATGGCGTCTGAAAAAACTCAGAAAATAAATTGTAATTTATTTTTTTTTGGGTAATAACATTCAAAGTTCAGAATCGTTATCTGATATAATACGGTTGTTTCTCTTAGAAATAAGTTAATGAATTATTTTCTTAGATAAAAACATTTTCAGGAAATCTCGCGCAGAATAACAATTATCATTATTTCCTTATTGTGATAATAGTGTATCACATATTTTCTATATTCTATGTAGTGGAGCCATTCGAGAGGATCAATAACGAGGTACTTACTTATATTGGACCTGCGAATAGGATAACAGATAATTAAAGCTTCAGGGTTGAATTTTTTTTTTTTTTTTTTTTTTGAGAGGAATCTCACTGTATTGCCTGAAGGGCATTTACAGTTTAGCGCGGACTTTTTGGGCGAGCCGAAGGGCTCGCCCTTGCGAGGGCGACTCGCCTAAGGGCTTCCCTCCCCCGTGGGAGGGCCGCGGACCTCGGCTTGGGCTGTCGCCAGTGAGGACGTGGCCTGAAGGGCCGGACGGAAGCTCACCCGGGTGAGCGAACTGCGGTATATGGGACCGCGCCTTCTGCGTGGAAGGCGGTGAGACGCGCTTGACGCGGCGGTAGCGGCCTCTAACGCGGCATTGCTGACCGTTATAGGGTCGTCTGGATCGGTGAGGACATGGAGCGGGCGCCTTGATCGCCGCAGGGTAGGGTCGTGGTAGGGTGTGTAGCAGGCGGCCTGAGCCACTAGCGGATTGGGATGGGACTTGGCCTTGTCGAAGAAGCGTCGGGACGCTTGCTTCGTCCATTGGGCCACGGTGGGGAGCTCGAGATCCCTATGCAGGTCAACGTTGCGTACGAACCAGGGGGCTCCAGTCGCGAATCGCATGAACCGGTTCTGGATGACCTGGAATTTATTGATAACGGGCTCGCGGTGAGCGAACGAGACGCTTGCGTAAGTTAAAATCGGGCGGACTCACGTTTTGTAGAGTGTCAACTTATTACGAAGTGACATTTTACTACGTTTGTTTATAAGGTAATAGAGGCGACTCATTACGAAGAGTGCCTTTCGTCGGACGCGACTGGCGTGCGCGGAGAAGGTCATCGCTGTGTCGAAAGTGACGCCTAGGTATTTGGCTTTTTTCTGCCAGGGGATTGGCTCGTCATAGAGCTTGATCGGGTCCGGGAATCGCACAGAGCGCCGGGTGGATCTGGGGTTGTCGGCGCCTCGCTTGAAGAGCAAGGCGGCGCTTTTATCGGGATTAATGGCTATGCACCACTTCCTGAACCATTCGCCTAGGGCGGTGGTCGCGGATTGGAGGCGCTTTGCGAGACGGGGCCTAACCGGGTCCCTCACGAAGAGGGCAGTGTCGTCCGCGAACAGTGCAAGTTGTGCCTGCCCGTCGCGGGGGATGTCGCTTGTGTAGAGCGAGAATAGGAGGGGCGAGAGAACGGATCCTTGCGGGACTCCGGCTCTGATGGGACGAGAGGACGATAGAGTGCCCTCAATTCTATAGCGAAATGTTCGGTTAGTGAGATATGCTTGGATGATGAAGTCTGTCGGGCACTCCGAGTTGGTACAGCTTGTAAATCAAGCCGTTGTGCCAGACTTTGTCGAACGCTTTCGCTACGTCGAAAAAGACAGCGCCTGTTGGACGAGGGCGCTTTGCACTAAGACCTGTCAGGATGTATTCCGTGAGGCGGTGTACCTGATGCGTGCAGGAGTGAGCTTTTCGAAAGCCGAATTGTTCATCTGGGAGAAGGTTTTTGGCAATAACCACGTCCCAGAGACGTTTGATAATGATCCTCTCGTAGATTTTCCCTAAGGAATTCAGGAGGCTGATAGGACGATAGCTGGAAGGAGAGTTAGCCGGTTTGCCCGGTTTGAGGATGCCAATGACGATGGCTTCTTTCCACTGATTCGGGAACGTGCAACTGGCTAGAAGACAGTTGAATATGGAGACTAACAGGCAGATGAGGGCCGGTGGGAGTCTTTTAATGACTTTATTTGAAATCGAATCGGCGCCAGGGGCGTTCCTGGTCTTGAGGTTTTTGATAACAGCGCTGACTTCCTCCGCGTTTGTCGGAGGGAGTGGGTCGTCGTCATTGTCGGTCTGTATAATTTGTCCGGACCTACGTTCGACCTCGAGGTCGACTAAACTAACGTGCGCGGGATCGCTTAAGGCGAGATTAGGAGTGCACTGCTCCTGTAAACTATCGGCGAGGCATTCGGCCTTTTCGGCGTCGTCGAAGGCTGGTGGTAAATTGGGACGAAGAAGCGGAGGCGTGGGAGCCACGTTGTCAGCTTTGAGGGACTTCGCAAGCGACCAGTAGGCCGTGTGCGAAGGAGAGAGATCGCTGAGCAGCGTGTCCCACCTTTCGTTTCGGAGTTCCTGCATACGCGCCTTTGTCTCTCTCTGCAGTGCGCGCATGATTCTACGGTTCTCCTCGGTCGAGGCTCTGTCGTGTGCACGTGTCGCCGCGTTCTTTTCAGTCAACAGTCGACGTATGTCGGGCGGCAAGGTGAACCGCTGGTGAGGACCAGTGGGAACTTGCCGGGATGCGAACTCAATTTTCGCTTGAACGTGACTGGTGAGTGAAGAGATCGCGGCTAACGCTTCGTCGGTCGTGTCTATTTTGTCGGGAATGGATTCTAGCTGGGGCGAGTCGATGGGCTCTAAAGCCTCGTGCAGCTTGCGCCAGTCGACGATCGTTCTAGTTTGTTGTGCGCGAGCCGGGTCTGAGGGACCCAGCTGTATAATAACCGGTCTATGATCCGAATCTAACTCGTGAATCGTTTCTACCGAGCTCGGTTGGAGGGATACGTGCCGTGCTAACGCTATGTCGAGTACGGACGGACGGTGCGAGACGCTACTATGCGAGAAGTGAGTTGGATAAATGGGGGCTATGATTTGAAAATCTAGCGAGTCGGTCAGTCTGTCGAGTATGACTCCATTAGTGTTCTGGGAAGCGTTATTCCAGTTATAGTGCTTGCTGTTGAGGTCGCCGATCAGGATGACCGACTGCCCAAGAGCGAACACCGCCCTGAGATCGCTTTCCAGGACACGCTTGGACGGAGGTAAGTAAACCGACGCGATAGTAACCGGCGCGTGACCGGTCATAGCTAGTCGGCAAATAGTGACTTCGAGATTTACGAGGGGGGGCGGGTCGATTGGTAGACAATGCAAGGACCGCTTGTAATAAATCAGAGTGCCGCCGAGAGGGCCGTCTCTGTCGTTTCTAATCGCTACATAGTTAGCAATTCTAGGAGTGCGCGTGCTCGGCTTTAGGAAAGTCTCTTGCACTGCCATGATATCGACCTGGTGTCGGGTGAGAAAGTCCCTAACTAGGTCCGTTTGACGCCGAAGGCCGTTTGCGTTAAAAGTGCAAACGCTAATCGATGCGGGTTTTATTCGTCCGTTGTTAGCCATTGGACTAGTTAATCGGATTATAGCTCCAAATTGACTGGAGGAGGCCTATGTGCTCGATTGTTGCACGAGCGCGTTCTTTAGGGTCGCTAACACGAATTTTACGCGCGAATACCGCGAGTTCGTCGATGTTTATGGCGTTGATATAGTCAAACACCAGCGTAAGGTCGGTGAACATATCGGCCTGAAGGGCCGAGGCGGGCGCGGGCCGAGTTGAGATCGCGGACGGCGCGGCGAGTGTAGGACGCGATAGGGTCGCGGCCCCAGTTGGTTTTAGCGGCGGCGCTGACGGTTGTGTCGGCGGGGTGATTTGCGCGGAGGGCGCGAGGGAAGGGAAGAGGGGCTTGGCCCAGGCGTTGGTCTTAGGGACCGGGGCTGGGATGAAGGCCTCTTTGGACGGACGGGTTTGGGATTTGGCACGAGGGGCCGCTCGGGAGAGTCCCCGTTGCCTCCTCCCGGCCCTGTGCTTGGGGGCCATCGTGCACCCGCGATAATTCGCTGGGTGGCCCGATTGCCCGCATAGCACACAGGCCGGTGGTTCGGCGCAGGGGAAATGAAATGAAAATGAAAATGAAATGAAAATAATTTTTATTCTGAATAAGTTTCAATCAAACACCCTCAGAAAGTCTACATGATTTTACGCACCTTGGGCGCGCGAAGCAGTTGCGGGCGGCGTGCCCGTAGCCCGTGCGGCTGCCCGTGCAGTTGGCAGCGGTGACACTGCCTAATGTATGAAATTGATTCGGGGGTCTCAATTTTGAGCCCCGAAAGCTGGCAGCAAGCGCGCAGCTTGAAAATGGCCTTGCCTTCTGGCGTGAGGTCGAGAACCACCATGACCATGTCATAGGCGGCTTTGGTGGCTCTATTGAGCATGCGAAATACTTCGCGGACTGGGAAGCCTTGAGCTTTGAGATCGCTCTCTACGAGCTCGGAGTCTATCTCCTTCGGAATTCACTTGATTACCGCGCGAAGCTTGCGCTCCTCGGGTAGGGGGTATGAGTGACCGCCGATGTTCTCGGCGCGAAGGAAGGATGTTAGCATCCTATGAGCGTCGGAGTCCCTCAGGTTGACCCGAAGGTTGTCCCTGGTTGTTGCCGCTTTGAACGGGACATTCTTTAAGTTGAGGTGGGCGGAGACTTTGGGCCAAGCGCCCTTATCCCGAATGTAAATCGGGGGAGGGATGGTTGCCCTACGTCTGGGCTGGGAGGAAGGAGGGGCGGGGATCGCCGGGGTAGGGGCCGGTTTCGGCGCGGGCGCGGGCTCGACCTCTAAGGTCGAGGGTTTTTTGGCGGGCGGACCGCCTTTTAGGGAGCGCTTCTTTTTGCGGCTGAGCGCAGGCTCAAAACCGCCTTCGGAGCTACTCTCCGGTTCGGACGCGTTGGAGGCGTTGTCGCACTCCATTTCGGACGCGGGCGACGCGGGCGCGGAATCGTCATTTGACGACGGTGATGTCGGCGAGTCCGTGGCGAAAGCGACGGCGCTCGGCGGAACGTAGACTACGGCGCATTGCGCGGCTGGTGCCGCGGCTGATGCCGCTGGCTCGGTGACTGCGGCGGCTGCTGCTGGCTCGGCGGACTGCGACAGGAAGCCCTCCAGGACCTCGGGATGTCGCCTCCTTAAATATAAAATGAGTGGCTCGGGGTTACCCCCGGAGGCCATGATTAATGCTTAGTCCTCCACGCTGACGCGTGGAGGGTGGGTACCTAACGGTGAGTACCTAAGCTAAGTGATGGTGTGGTGAGTAATTGTTGTGAGTGTGCCCCGTCTGGTGATAGACGGGGTGAGAGTGACGCGACCTAGCCGGCCCGTAGGAGGATGATGGAGTGACCCCCTACGGATTTGCGTCTGGGATTCGTCGGTAGTGGACGCCGGGCGAGCTCAGGCGCTAGCGGACAGTTGGAGTTCCTGTCCGCCGTGGCAGTGCCTTCAAGAGGACCCTGAACCCGTTCCGACGACGTGCCGAAGCGAAGGGACTGTACGCGCTTTGAAAAAAGCGCGGTGCCTGCGTCCCACAGACACTCCCGCCGTGAGGCGTTAAACCGATCGCCGCTCGTTTGACACCGTTAGGTGAGCGGTTCTCGGCCGCGGCTAGCGCGTAGTGAAACGGTATGACGTAAGCGCGGCGCAACTGGATCGGACACGTAGTCGTAGGCGCGGCGCAACTGGGTCAGACACGTAGTCGTAGGCGCGGCCCGAAGGCGTGGCGCAGAATGACGCTCGAAGCGGACGTGCGTTCGGCTCGGAAGCTTGACGCAGGCGTACCCCGTTCAGGGTTGAAGCTGTTACTATCCATATTTATATCTTTTTACTGGGGGTAGGTCTCTTTCGCAGGAGACCGACTGGGTGGGTACCCCCACAGTGCCAGGCATTCTACCGCCTGAACAGTGACGTGAAAATGTCACTGTGCTCCGGTCTGAAGGGCACTGTAGCCAGCGTGATTACTGGGCCAATGAGTCTCAACATCTGATGACTCAAAGTGGGGAGCGTCGGTGTAGTGCACCCTGCCCGGAGATGGGCTTTATAGCAAAGTTCCGGGTAGCACTGCATTGGCTATGGGCTGGCGTTACTCTTACCATCAGGAGTGCGTCCAGCTCATCTCCCCTCTTTATAGTATAAAAAAAAAATCCAATTTAATTTCAGAGCAACAAAAATACATGTAATTTTTTAACAAGTTTTCTTTCCAATTTTAGTTGTTGAGATACACTCAAAATATTTTTAATACCTAACAAAAGACAAAATAATCTTATGTCGTTTTCAGATATCGAATATAAAGCTAGCATTGGGTCGTCTAATGACGTCCGAGACTATAAGCCAGGACATTAATTCACGCGTAAAGTGTTTTCACGTGACGCTTTGCAAACGAAATTTTGATTGGCAGCCCTACGGATATATTACTATAAGGAGGACAATTCTTGCTCAGGTGATTAAATATAAAATTCCTTAAAATTAACAGGTAAAAAATGAGAATTTATCTATTCTCCTTAGCCTACCTTACAGTTGACCTTGACAATAGCCGTTGGCCGTTGACCCTAAAATGACCGTTACAGAACGAAAGGTGACGACTGATTCTCATTTAATACCTACGTTTGTAGTATGTTTAATAAATAAACAGATTACTTAACAAAATAAATGAGCAAGTCAATCTCTTTTTACAAAAATCAAAATTAAGCGAACCTACTTTTTGTTATTCCGCTATAATATAAAGAAGAAGTATAATAGTTTATTATCCAAAAATGCAAGTCATTAGATCAGTTTTGTAAATATTAAAATCCTGTAAATATCTTATTCTTCATGATATTGAACTTGTCATGATATCGAAGGGCCGAATCTTACTTCAGAGCTGTCAAGCTTCACGAATATTCATGGGTGATGTTCCATCTTTATAAAAAGGGCATTGGTGGATGATTGAGGCATAGAAATTGGCACCAAAAAACAAAACGTTAAACCTTGAGTGCCTTTAAACACTCTGACAAAATAAGTCCAAATTGGACAAATTGACTTTCGTTATGTCTTCAGTACATATTTTTAATAAAAACCTAAAATATTCTTAAACAAAAGTAATTTTTTTTCTTATTTCAGTTTCTGGACATTGTACTCACTTACTTTATACTCGTCAACGTGCAGCTTTAAGGAAATTATAAGAATTCTTACACTTTTATGTTTGAATTGTATGATTATCGAAACGGCACTATCGCTTGTGTACTTTTATATGTATATTATTATTAATGAAGCAATAACACTCTACTCGTTCTATATGCACATTGCACAATTTGCATAAGGCAGACCACGCATTCGTTGTATCAAGCAATTGAAGTAGGTCAAAAGAAAGAGCCTAACGTCTCCGTCAGACAATATAATAATAGAGGGAGATAGCAACAGGTTGTGCAGCTTTGTCTACTTCTTTCCCCAACTGAGACGGTTTGATGTAACAAATGTGAACACGACATCTCTGTTAAGTGCGAAACGACAGAGGGGTGAAAAATACATATATACAGTGTGTGACAAAATAAGTGTCTGATCCGAAAACCTATTACTGTATACCGGTATGAAAAAATAACATTATTAATTTTTTCAAACAATAAAAACAAACTAAGAATACATGGCAACACCATCTCACTTTCACGTGCTCTGCTAGCTGTAGGGTCTATAGAGTCTACGAACCGTACGTGCGTTGCCAGTGTCAGTAAATTTCCATGATTTTTTGTAAATTTTTCCCAAAAAATATGATCTTTTAAAATTTTTTGTTTTATTTTTTTCGTAAAGGATTTTAGACAGACAATATTACCCTTCAGGATCAGACACATGTTTCATAGTACACTGTATACATGATGAAAAAGATTTAAATCAGAAAACTGAAACCGTAGATAAAAGCTGTAGCCCGGTGGAAGGGTGGTAGGGGCGGCCGCACTAAGCACCTAGAGGCCGCCGGCGCCTGGCGGGCTCGACGGAACACCGGTCGGTTTTAGTCGGTAGTGGCCGATCTTAGGCAAGTCCTTCTCCTCCCCCGAGGATCCGTAAGAGGATTTCCCCCCGTTAAAAAAAAAAGATAGAAGCGTAGTTTTTTTTTATCATGACGCAGATTTTTGAAAAGTTATTTGATGTTTTAAATTTAATTAAATGTATGCAGCAATAAATTAATAACTTAATTGAGTGTTTAAAATACATTGATTGATTCACATTTTGTTGTTTTATTACCGATTCTGAAATTGAAAAAAATTAAATCCAATTTTTTTTTCAGAATCATACTTAATTAACCATTTATTTTTAACTTTAAATATACAACAATACCATATTTATTAAATTTATAAGCCAGTACCTATTCCTGTTCTAATTTTTCCAAAAATAATTGTTTAACTTTGATTTTAATCAATTTTTACTAAGACATCAACTCCACTTAAAAATTTTAGTTTATTGAACACTTTGGGAACTAAAAATTTGGACGATCTATCCCCATAGTAAGTATTGGTTTTTGGTACACATTTGGCACATACATTCCCCTTATCATACTTCTTGTATTGTATTTGTTACTTACATTAATCTTGTACTATTCCCATCAAAGATCACTTAAAGTATCACACAAGTCCTTTCTTTTTAATCCAATGTCGTTCCTTTTTGATTTATTTTTTTCATCTATATATTTTTTCTTTATTTCCACATTTACACACCAGAAAAACAAAGTAAGGTTGTAAACAAAGTAAATGGTGTTAGAGCCTAACAATAAAACAATTAACAATGATAACCAAGTATGTTGACCGAACTCACAATTTGGAAAAAAAATCATTAAATGTGAAGTTATTTGTTAAAGAAGAGTTACTTTTCTGCTCAAATATCATAAACTATTTATATTTATAAATGTTATGAAAAAATACAAGCCTCTCCCCACGGTTTTACCCGCGTAATTCCCGAGACAAGAAAAGTAAAGAAAAGTATCCTATGTTTTAATCCAGGGTATCATCTATTTACATACCAGATTTCAACTAAATCGGTTCAGCCCTTTTGCCGTGAAATAAAGACAAAGATACAGACTGACTTTCCCATTTATAATATTAGTATGGATTACTTACCTCCATAATTTCTTCTTCAAACACAAAACGTAAATATTATTAAAAAAAACATATTGTGTTGTATAAATAACCCAAGGCAGGTATATAGTCCAATTTTATTGTACCTTTACATAGGTTATTATTTAAAAATGGGTTTTATAAATTGTTGATAAGATAAGTACCTTACTGAGAACTAGTAATACATAGGTTATACTTACAGTGACAATATTAGATGGAATATTGGTACGCTAGCAAATAATTAATTATTATTATTAATTCTTTAATTTGTTTTATCAAGAAAAACTACAGAAATTTGTAGTACACGTTTTGAATGTACGTATTATAGGATATTTATTTATTTATTTATTCTGCTACCAGTATACTGCATTATGAAATCAACAACGTTTGACCCTGAAATAACATCAAGGCCATCGTCTGATACTGATTTCCAAGTTATAAAGAACTAGAATCGTCCTAACTGAATGACCTCTTCATATTATAAAAAAAAGAGTGTGTGTGTGTGTGTGTGTATGTTTGGAAAGAAGAAGGATGTGACCTTCCTCTGAACTCCTCGACCAGTCGAACTGACTGGCCGGTCCCGATGGTTCGATGTCGAGAAGTTGTATATATGCTAAGTCTCGAACAAATATCGTAGGCGCGATTCAGAACTCGGCGTATTGTTAGCGATCGCTACATGTGTGTGTGTGTGGGCGTGGCTGGATTCCCCACGAATGTAGGTTACTATTTTGGATACAGATAGGATTTTCTCTCACAACTACGCAAAAGCTCCCAATATTTGTCAGATCGTTGATCTAGTGTGTAGTGCATCTACAATTTCCACTCAATGGCTTGCTTTCTTAATTCAACGGCTCGATAATACTCTGATGCTGATAATATAATCGAATAGACGATATAAGACTAAAAAAATAACAGACAGACAGCAATAACTTATACAAATTCAAATTACAAGCTATCATACATACTTAAAACGACTTCGACCAAATAAACTAAGTCTTATTAACTTCGAACGTTCAGACAATTTTATACGGTTACTTTTCCTATATAAATATCATGATAAAATAAATCAACGATGAAAACGTTAGACACTTGATAATATTTTTTGCAATAGACCACTTACCGGGAAATTATATTAAGAGTTGGATCACATCAATTAGACGAATAGGCAAATGAAATTTATCTATATATATAAAAATGAAACCCGTTTTCCGTAACGTTTAACGTTTTAAGGTTCTTATGTATGAAAAGATTAGCATTTCCCTTTTTTTATATTTTATGATTATAGGGCGATGCGAAAATTAAATGATTCAATGTCAATGTCTTTTCTAGTTATTGTATGGCTTCGATTATTTATTAAATAATGGTTACGTTAATAATATACCTACTGATAAGGCTTTACTTTGTTCGTTGTGTTGGTATTGATTGTGCTTATGAAGGTTCTTTATTTTACGATTGATCGTTGCATGATGCAATGTTAAAAATGTATTAATTCTATTTTTTATCAATATTTAATAATAGTATTATTTAAATATACTTAACTACTATTATTTAAATAAGCATGCCTCAAGTCTAGCGATTTTGAATTTAAATTTGAATACCGTTTCAGTATTCGAAGTTAAGAATCATAAATTATTATATTTTGTTCTAGTGCAATGAATATGGTGGATACCTTGGAGCCTACCCGCAGTAAGAGCTGTGTGGTGCGCGGGCTACTTGCGCAAGTGCTGCGCATTATGCGAGTGTTGGGACTCGCGCCAGTCACTATCACGAGCGAGCGGGACGGATATCGCATCTCTGTGTGTCGTACATACGCTGTTTTATCATGGATATTTTATTCAGCACTAAGTAGTGTAAACAACTAAGTTTTAGGAATTACGTCCCATAATACTATATTTATAGAATTGCGAATCTTATATAAATATATCTTGATATAAATATATACATTTCATACAATATCTACATTTCTATAAACTTTATAGTGCCGCTTAAATTAAATAAAAAAAATTAAGGTACCAGTAGTACCTAATTAATAGGTACCTCATTTAATTCTTATTTATTTCAGATGCATTAATTCATGTTGCGCTCTTTTATTACTTACTCCAACCAAATGTAATAAGCCAAATGAGCAAAAATGACTGGTTCGCTTTCGTTTGTTCGGTTGTGAACTTCTACGCTTTGGTAGCTAATGCCAGCTACGGATACATCTTTAATGTACGAAGAATGGAACATTTGATTGATAATTTACAAATGATAGATGAGGTAAGCTGTTTTTAAGTTTAAAGTAGTTTTTAAGTCTGACCAGAACGGCCAATTAGTAAATCTTTAAATTCTCAAAGCCTTAAGTAAATACCTACCTTAATAAAAAAAATTGAGGATAATAATGACACAAAGAAAGAGCTATTACGTAAAAATTTGGTGATGGTCTCATGTCTCAATTGATGGTGGGCTTAAATAAATTAAATATTTAATTTTAAATAGTGTTTTTCTACAGATAAAAATGGGGATTAATAAGGGATTTAATAATGCCCTTTTAGCCTCTATCGGCGTGTTGATGATGATTCTCAGAGGTGCTATAGATTGCTATGTGTTGTATAATAACTTCTCAAGCGAATATAACGGTTTGTATTACATTATATTTTGGCGTTAATTGAATAATTATTTTTTAACAGGAATTACTGTATACATGTCGAATTTGTTATATAGTGAACATTGTGTATCTAATTTATGCGTATCTAACAACAAACTGTTTGGTCATGGGGCTGAATTATTTGTTTAGTAAAAAAATCTACTTTGCATTGAAATTGTAGAAAGTTTAAGTATGCTTTAAATAAGACGAAAATAAAAAAAATAATAATTTGGTGGTTGAGAGGTATTTAAACAACAAACTGTTAGGTTAGTCATGACTTATTTGTTTAGTAAAAAAATCTACTTTGCTAGTCATTGAAATTCTAGAAAATTTTAGCATACTTTAAATAAGACGAAAATAAAAATAATAATAATGATTAATAATTTGGTGATTGAATATTGAATTTGACATAGGCATTGCATGATTGATTGATTGATTGAACCTAAGTAGTAGATAGCCATAGTTTTGTGCATATGACTGACTATGACGCAGAGTTTTTCAAAGTAATTTGTTGTATTAAATTTTGTTCTTATTTCCTATATGTACGTACGACTTCAGATAAAAAAACATTAAATTTTTATTTTACCTACATAAATTTACCCATTTTTATTATATTATATCTTTAGAATCATAGATTGAATGCTCCCTCAAAATTGTCCGAAATAAGTTTTTTACAACCTATGTACAATCTATACATATATAGTACACTAGCTGTGCCCGCGACTACGCCCGCGTAGAAAAGTGACTTTGGGCAGCATTTTTGAAAATGCCTAACCCGCGCTAACAAACGTTCAGTAAGTTCAACGTGATTCTTCCCATAAGTTTTTTATTTAAATGTAAAGAAACTTACCACAATATATCATTGAAAACCCCATCTAGATAGAATAAGCCGTTTCTGAGATTAACGTGCACAAACAAACAGACAAAAATTCTAAAAATCATTGTTTTGGGTTCTATTGCGTTAATAAAGGTCTCCTATAATATTTTTTCTCATATATCTTCCATGTACAGACAGCGACTCGTTAAGTTTTTATTATATATTGTATTGATGTATTGATGA
This sequence comes from Eurema hecabe, assembly GCA_026213755.1. Classification (NCBI taxonomy): domain Eukaryota; kingdom Metazoa; phylum Arthropoda; class Insecta; order Lepidoptera; family Pieridae; genus Terias; species Terias hecabe. The sequence continues at coordinate 6,632,403 of JADANM010006423.1, forward strand.
TTACAGATTTTACTTCTTATACCCGAGCTTGTCTCGACTTGAACTCCATAATAATATGCCTCTTACACGTGCAAGTGGTATCGTCGTATGTCGAGCTACTGCCCATACTGCAGTACATTCGCTATGAACTGCAACAACTAATGCGTTTTGAACACCGTGGTAGGTTGTTAGATATTAACCATAACGTTAAGCGCCCAGTTTTGAAGCCTATTACTACCTATTAAAATTGTCGAGATTAAAGAATGTAATAACACTAGTTTCATTATATTACTCTAATCAAAATATAAGGTTTCTTCAACTAAATCAACTTTAACTAAATCGGTTTAGATTCGTCTATAGTTTGGTAAAAGATTTTTTTCGCAACGAAATTTGTGTAAGTTTACTATAAAACTTTTACTTGAAAGTTCGGTTTTGTTTCGCCAACATCTTATCTAAAACTAGCTGTTGCTCGCGACATCGTCCCCGTCGGATCAATTTATTATTTTTTTTTTTTATACTATGAAGAGGGGAGACGAGCTGGACGCACTCCTGATGGTAAGAGTAACGTCAGCCAATAGCCAATGCAGTGCTACCCGGAACTTTGCTATAAAGCTCAACTCCGGGCAGAGGTGCACTACACCGACGCTCCCCACTTTGAGTCATCAGATGTTGAGACTCATTGGCCCAGTAATTACGCTGGCTACATTGCCCTTCAGACCGGAGCACAGTGACATTTTCACGTCACTGTTCAGGCGGTAGAATGTCTGGCAATTTCCATTATTATGTTATAGTGAGTCAATCTTAGAAGATAGACATATACTGTGGCGAACTTTTTTTTAGATCATTTAAAGAGGAATAATTCTTTCGTACATATTATTTTTGTATCTTGAACCGTTTTCGCAGCGCACGCAAAGAAAGCCCTCAAAGATGAATAATTTTCACCGTTTTTTCCATATTTTCCATTATATCTTCCCTCCTATTAGTCGCAGCGTGATGTTATGTAGCCTTAAGCCTTCCTCGATAAATGGTCAATTCAATTAAAAAGATTTTTTCAATTCGAACCAGTAGATCCTGAGATTAGCGCGTTCAAACAAACAAACTCTTCAGCTTTATATATTAGTTTAGAGTATAGATTTAAGCTTTTCTACAGGACCGGCCAGTTGGATCGTGAATAGGAATATAGAAGAAATAAACCGTACGTTTCGGTCCTTCAGCCTGGTGTTATCAAAGATGAACGAGTCAAATGCAACATTGTATGTCATTGCATATTCGTGTATCGTGTATACTTTATTGCGCTTTTATGATCACCAAACAGTTGTACTTTGACGGTAAGAAAGTCGCCTGTTAATTTCAAAATTGTTCTAAATATAACCATTTTTAACCTATTTACTACTAGCTGTGCCAGCGACTTCGCCCGCGTAGAAAAGTGACTTTGGGCAGCATTTTTAAAAATGCCTAACCCGCGCCAACAAACGTTCAGCAAGTTCAACGTGATTCTTTAAATTGCCATAAGTTTTTTATTTATCAACCGATTGGCATGAACCCAAATTGCGTTAATAAAGGTCTCCTATAATATTTTTTCTCATATATCTTCCATGTTTAGACAGCGACTCTTTACGTTTTTATTAAATGTATAGATTTATTAAAAATTCAAAAAATTAGATAAATAACTAGTTATAAAAAGTAAAAACAGTTTACTGATACGTAAAGTAAACATACGTTTAAACTGTTATGGCTGTATTGTCGCAAAAATAACATCGTAGTTAATTCTAGTAGTTAGTATAACCTTGGTTCAGATTTAAAAGCAATTTCAGGTCAGCTAGTGCAGAGTGGACTAGTTGAATCCTTCAACATTGTTCTGATAGTAAGGAATTGATTACGAGGTAATCTTTTTTGGTTTAAATAAGTTAATGACTTTGGTAAAAATACGACAAAATTAAGTACTTTAAAATAGACCATACTACAATATCAAGATTTAATATGAAATGACTAAAAAGATACGTGCATCTAGCCTTCAATACAAATTATTATTGACATTACTTCAATTGCGTGTCATAGTGCATAATTACCGTACTGTACTCGATAGGTATGACTGTAAATTTATATTAGAAAACAAAATTATATTATATTTATATTTAGTGAAAAACTATATATTATGTGTGCGTATATATTTATATCTATACCCTGATCAGTGTTCCTACCAATCCAGTCTTTCTTTTCAAATATTTATAAAAGGTTGCCTGGAAGAAATCACTTTTGAGTGCTAAGGCCGCCTATTACATTTCTTCTATTTCTGTACAAATAGTCTCTAAGATTTTTATGTAATAAAGGGTAAATAAATAAATA
>JADANM010006423.1:6657879-6669732 GCA_026213755.1 Eurema hecabe
AATATTTATTTTAATCAACCTCAAAAACAACGTTGAGTTCTTCCCTTGGCTCCATCATCAGATCTTCTCCAGATAAACCTATGTCCGAACAAACACAAAATAATCATGAATGTTGGGGGTCAATCTCCGCACTAGAAAAACACATTTGTAATTCTGTAATTTTCTAGGGTATTGCTGTTTGTGTATTTACAAAAGAAGATATTCCCTGTGGGTGTTCCCTACCTATTTAGCTACCGTTATTTAGTTTCTATAACACAAGCTCTGCATAAAAGCGTCCTGAATTATAAACTAGCGACCCACGCCAGCCTAATTCGCATATAATATGCATTATACATATAAACCTTTCACTTAAATCTATTTATATATTAAAAAAAGAAGGTTTAAAGATTTAAGCATTTATAAGAATTTATCTGTCCCTATCTATATTACTGAATTACGAAGCTGAAGAGTTTGTTTGTTTGTTTGAACGCGCTAATCTCAGGAACTACTGGTTCGAATTGAAAAAATATTTTTTTATTGAATAGACAATTTATCGAGGAAGGCTTAGGGCTACATAACATCACGCTGCGACTAATAGGAGTGAAGAAATAATGGAAAAACAAATCAACGGGGACGAAGTCGCGAGCAACAGCTATATATATTCAGTGCAATAACCTAGATAATTTCCTTGAACACATCTAGATATCTATGGCTGCGCGGCAACTTTTTAATAAGGCAATCGATCGGAGCACCAAACAATGTTACAACTTACTTTGTATTTAAACTTCAACATATGTCAGTCACTTTCAAGATCTTTTATAAGACACATGAATGTTATTTAAAAATTGGCTAAAGACAATCTCGTTTTCAGGAATAATCTTTGAGCTATACTATATGCCTCGTTAAGGCCTTCAAAATTTAAGAATAGGTCTTCGGTGCTCCCACTTTCGTATTTGAGTAAGACATAGCCCCAAAGAAAACGTATTTGATACATTATGTTCTATATAAGTCGCGTCACGGATGTTTAGCGCTGGACGAGAATAGCTGCGCATCAGTAGAATCGCGCTCGTAATTGGCGTATTGGTGCGAGAAAGACAACACTATGGGGAACCAATCAACGCTCGCGCACCCGACGATCACAAGCTCCGCGCGCCGCGCCGTCCCCTCGATACCTTATTTTTGACTTCTGCGCAGGTTTCGTTCAGCGCTAAAGATTCGTGACGCTACTTATACCTACGTATATTTTGGTTTGATTTTTGTATAAAGCGAAGGACGAATTCAAAAAAACTTCATTAGGTTCATAACAAATACATATGTATTCTAATTTCAATTTAATGGCAAAGGAATACCGAAAACAATATTCTCATAACGTATATTTAACATTTTAACAGAATCACTATTCATTAATCCATTAAAAATGCGAAATGCAAGCCGTTTTCAAAGTATGGAATATATTTAAGACTAGCTGTTAGTCGCGACTTCGTCCCCGTCGAGTTCTTTTTCCATTATTTCTTCGCTCCTATTAGTCGCAGCGTGATGTTGTGTAGCCTTAAGCCTTCTTCGATATATGGTCTTTTAAATAAAAAAAGAATTTTTGAATTCGAACCGGGACTTCTTGAGATAAGCACGATCAAACAAACAAACACTTCATATTTATAGCAATATAGTATGGATATTAACATAAAACTATGCAATACCTTATTTCACGAATATTCGTTTTAAAAATATCAGTATTATAGTAGTGATTAAACACCAAATAAGTACCATAAGCAAACATGGATTGACGTTAATCGTTTCCGACACAGTCTATGTACTCGTATGTTTAAGCAAGCTATATAAATTTCCCTACAACTGTCCAAATATTGAATTTGAATTTCTATTTGTTTTAATGACTAATAATGCTACGCGTGCTACGCGTCACACGCTAACGCCTTTAGCGGTGAACGAAACCTGCGCAGAAGTCAAAAATTAGGTATCGAGGTAGCGGTGCGGCGCGCGGGGCGCGTGATCGTCATGTGCGCGAGCGTTGATTGGTTGTCCCAGTCGTGTTGTCTTTCTCGCACCCACGAGCGCGATTCTACCGATGCGCAGCTATTCTCAATTCGACCCGTATGTTTTTTTTTCTATATTTGTTACGCGATAACTCCGCTAATAGGCTATTTGACACTATTGGAAATATGCGTCGAATTATCGCCATCCTAGTAGATAGTAGTGTAATAAAGCGTATTTAACACAGTTTAATAGAAAAATATGCATGATTCATTCATATTTTACGAATAAAGTTCGAGATATTTTTCAATATGTCTACCACGACAAGAACGCTCTCTAACTAGTCGTAGGGCTGGTGACGTCACTGGGGAAATTATTAGATATGGGTCGTTGACATATTTATCGTTAACGAAAGTAGACCGTTCATTTGCGTTCATGAACGCGTCAATCAACTAGTTCAATTCAACGACAAGTCGAAACCAACTTTAAATGTTTTTTTCTATCAACGATTCAACATAGACGTCTTACGTATGAATCACATGTAGTAATGCGTAAATTTAAAACATGAATTGGTTGAGACCAGTTCATTTATTTGTTGAATAACACTTTGGACCGCACTAATTTAAGTTTTATAGCAATAGTTTTGGAATATATATATATTTGTATGAACTGAATGTAGCTTAGTGAATACATAATACAAAATGGATGCAGGATGCCTATAAGAAATATTTGTATACCCTTTTGTTTATCTTTCGTTTCGTTTAAAATTCAAATTTTTTGATTTTGAATATTTATTTCTTGTTTTTTATCTTCAGTGATTTACGTGCGAAGCCAACCTTCTAATTAGTTTTAAATATAAGATGCCTAAGAAAAGTTTTAAAACTAAATAATTTATGTAATGTTTCAAATAATTAAACAAATTTCTAATTGTAACTAGAAAATATTTTAATATAAACTTAAAGAACTCAAAATATAATTATATAATTTTTAATATGATGAATTTAATAATATGCCTCAAAAGTTTCATTAAAATCATGTTTTAAATTTACGCATGGTTACATATTGTGATTCGGTACAAATTTAAGACGTCTGTGTTGAATCGTATACCTTGAAACACTTAAAGTTGATTTCGAATTGTCGTTGAACCTAACTAGTTGATCGACGCGTTCATGAACGGTCTAGTTTAGTAAACGATAGATACATCGACGACCCATCTCTACATCTTTGTGACGTAGCTCGGTCAATATGCGTCGGCCATTAAAGAGACAGCGTTTTTAGCGCCAATTCTAAAATTCAAACTTTAACATTAAATTTTGTTAAAAGTACTGCACGTTTCCCGGAAATATTGATGTGGTGTGTTTATTATGCTCTAAAGAACCATTTAAAACTGTTTTCAAAAATCAGTCAAATAGCCTATTATGAACCGATTTGAACAAATCTTTTTTCGGCGTATAGGTATTACGTCAAGGGTGATCCCATTTAAATTTAACAATAAAAAAAAACAACCCACAAGGGTGGAAAATCGGGGATGAACTTTTTTATACGCAATATCTCAGCCGATTATGAAGTATGAACCAATTTGAACGATTATTTTTTTGTTGAATAGGTACCTATTTGTAGGATTATTAAATTATTATTATAAGTATTATCATGAAGTCGGTTTTTTTTTAGTTTATTATTTTATATAACAAATTAATTGCCGTTTATTTTTATTAATAAACCACATTTAAATAATAATAGTAGTCTTATAGATAATCTTGTCGAATTTAATTATATATTTCACACTTTGTTACAATATACAACATTAACATTTCATTGCATACAACATTTGTAACGGGCGGCCTCATCACTAACGAGTGATCTCTTCCAGGCAAATCATTATAAGGAGCTTTAAAAGCCAAACAACATTAAAATAATCTAATGTGTTTAATGAAGTCTATATTTTCCCGATCGATATTTTCTTCAAATAAATACAATGTAAGCAGTGAACATACAATACATGAACACTTGTTTACACAAAGGAACTATTTGTCAGAACGAAAAATTTTCGTGTTACAAATTTAGCTACTAATTAGATGTTTGGTTAGACTCCAAACATGGAAGTAGGTATTTATTTTGATAGACTTTATTCTAAGACTTATTACAAATTCAGAATCCTGGTAATAATAATTATACGTTGTTTTGTATAAGCTGTGCGCACTGCTATATTTCCTAGTTGATGTTTTTTAATGTCCATTGTCCTTCGGGAGAGTCTGCGAAGGTTTCCGTGACCCCTCTTTATGATAAACAATGCTTTAAGCCTTGCGTAAAACCTACATAAAATACTTTAATATATTTCTCGTGGGTCTAATGTAATGCTAAGGAATATACAATGGAGGATCTCCACTTATAAAAACAATGAATGTAGGATTACGTAGAATAGTGTAAATTTAATTTGTGATACTATTAATTGTAATTTTAAATGGACTACAAAAAAGATAATTCCTTTAGTTCTCATTTTTATCTATTTTTTATTTATTTCACAATCATGGATACGATAGCCTTTTATAACTACAACAACTTTAATAATTAATCTTCGGGATTCCATTACAAAAAAATAAAATTCTACAACAATATGTTTAAAAGTATAATAATATATAAAGCTAATAATATATGTATGCTGGGAAAAAGTTAAAGATACGGAAAAATATATGTCTCTTTAAATCACCTAAAAAAGTCCTCGACAGTATATATCTATAAAATAAATTCGTTCGCGGTTCTTTATTATTTTTTTTACTTAGTGTTTAAACATACTAAATAGAAACCGACGGGGAAAAAGTCGCGAGCAACGGCTAGTATTTCGTATAAAGCCAAATGACTTATTAGCCTAGCTATAAAAAGCTTTTGATGGCATATAATTACCACTACTTACGATACGAAATCTATTACGTTCAATCAATTTTTTACATCGGAACGAGTAAAAACATTTTTAGCTCAAGTGAAGAAGTCTAGTGGTCTCCTTAAATATTTATATTATACCTTCTTCCTCTAAAATCCTATTGTTTGTATCTGCAAGTACTACAAAAAGCACCACCAGTATAAGTATCCTTATTCAGTTTTTTAAAATAAAAGTACCAAGCATTTTGTATAATTAAATCTTGTTTCATTAACTTGTTCATGTATGTTGCAGGGTTTTATTATTTCATAACAAAACTGTAAAAGTTCTGCGCCACATAGATTTCAAACAAGAGTTAAAACCAGCTATAACATAATGCCTGATTGTAAAGTATACGGTACTCTAGCGTTGGTTCTGGTCGCATTGCGCGCGTTTGGTCTGGCGCCGCTGAAGTTCGCTAAGGAAAACCATGGCTACAGGATCACTCCCTCAAGAACGTTCGCTGTATTGGGATGGATACTGTTCGCTAGTTTGTGTAAGAATGTCCCCTTATTATGAACTAATTCCCTTCTTAATAGACCACGAGAGTGCTCATTAACAGTGCTGATCATTTACTAGCAGGTGACGCGTCAGCTCGTGAACCCCTTATAATAAAAACAGATCTCTTTATGTCCGAGACCTACTCATAGATCTACTTATAACGTCTATACATTTTAGGCATTATGATAGCCGCCGGAATTCACGCTGGTGTTGCGATTGAGGAGGTGTACCATCGTACGGGTGATCGGTCGATACGAAGCACATTCTTGTGGACATTAAACGTCATCGCTTTGTTGACTAACACCATGTATGCGTCCGTCTTTAGCCTGACACGGATGAAGGACATGATCGAACACTTGGGATATCTTGATACAGTAAGCATTTTGAAGCTTATCATAAAAAAACGAACGAAGCCAGTTCCAAAATATCTGATCTAGAAGTGCAAGTTATTTAGTACTTGATATAACGGACATCTTTGAAAATAAATTCATCAATAATCATCCAAATGCGGCAAGATTCCGTGCTGCCTTTAAATTATTATAAATAAATAAAAATCCGTTAAGTATAGATAGCAAATTCAGTTCAACAAAGATCAATATCAATATTTCCTGATACGATGAAAAATCCTAGCCACAACCATATTATGGAATCTTACTAACGCAGGGATCCCGGACAGATACGATATAGACCCTTCAAAGAAGTGCGGCTTTTCCCTAAAAGGCCGACGGCTCCCTTGAAAGAACACAAGTGCTCTAGTGCGGGATGGATCGCTTAATACTAGTCGCCGCGCCAACTCGTTTGCCCCTTTTATAAAGTAATGTTAAATATATACCGATCAACCCTGATTCTAATCTCACCTCACGGCCACTTTTTTTCATGAACCCACACAGCTTTATAAAAAGACTTGATAATAATACTTGCACCTATTACAGATCGCTGAAAGTGTTGGGACAAAACGTAAGACAGACAAGATGTCTTTAGTCATGGCCGGTGTTGTTTTTTTGACCAGATTTATTATTGAATCGATTAGGATTGCTATAAACCTTTTATCCTTTCGCTGTTTTAGTAAGTTTCTTTTGAAATGTTTTTAATTTTTTACAAGCTTTTATTTTTTGATGGTTTTGTTGTCTATTTTTACATTATTAAGTTTCGAATTGTTTCAATTTAGACGAATATTTTGTGTTTGTTACAGATATTTATCTCGTTATGCATACGCTAGTTAACTCTAATTGTATAATGATAACATTGCTTCAAATACAGATATTCGCATTATACAATGAAGTTCTGCCGATATTTCAAGGTATACGATATAATTTGCAGAGTGCTGCTAATACAAAGCGCGTTGGTAAGTTCAATACCTAATATTAGTGTACTATACCACACAATACTATACTATACTATATCCACCTATACAGTAACTAAACTATAATATATAAATTTGTAGAAGCTATTCCGTTGGTAAGTCATATTGAACTTGAAGAAGATTTGACAGCTTCTTGAACACAACTTAGGACTTTCAGATCTTGGACATATAAATAAAATATTAAATGTAAATAATAATAAAGCGTCAATGTAGTGCACCCCTGCCCTGGTAGCACTACATTGGTTATGGGCTGGCGTTACTCTTACCAACAGGAGGGCGTCCAGCTAGTCTTACCACTTCATGGAATTAAAAAAAACCCAATACGTCTTCAAAATTTCGCACAAACATTTAGATAACTTATTCTAGACGTCTTGATAAAACGATAAAAAACGTTGGTATTCAATTATTTGTAAAGTTTCAGACTCGCCAACCGTCCACGCAGCAAATATAAGGAAGAAGATCAGAAGTGTGACGGATTCGTTCTCGTCCCTTCACTCAGCTGTCACGGACATGCACAAGTCCAACGAGATGCTCGTCACTCTAATGTATGGGTCTATCGCTTACCGGATCACCTATTGTGCGTTTGTAAGCGGAAGAACCTTCTTCGAAAGTACGTCGACATTTCTATACTAATATATATAGCTGAAGAGTTTGTTTGAATGCGCTAATCTCAGGAACTACTAGTCCGAATTGAAAAATTATTTTTTATTGAATATACCATTTATCGAGAAAGGCTTTAGGCTACATAACATCACGCTGTGACTAATAGGAGCGAAGATATAATGGAAATTCTTCTTTGAGGGCTTCCTTCGCGTGCGCTGCGAAAACGGTTCAAGATACCAAAAAATATGTATAAAAGAATTATTCCTCTTTAAATGATCTAAAAAAAAGTCCGCGACAGTATATGTCTATCTTCTAAGATTGACTCACTATAACATAATAATAGAAATAGATCCGACGGGGACGAAGTCGCGAGCAACAGCTAGTATTTTATACAAGTATATTAGCCGACGCGACGCTGCAGTAAAATTAGTCTCGAGAAATTTTTGCATATGTAGTGGTGTGTAAATTACTCAGATCTTAGAGTGCGTTTAAACTATATCGTTCTAGACTATACAAAAATGTTTCGATATCTTAATATTACTATTTAATTTAATATGTATCCCTAGCAACACTGATTTTTGTTTTCAATAAAAACAAGTTTTTATTTTAAAGAAAAATGTTTTAACTTTATTAAAAAAAATTCATTCAATTTCACGTCCTTTAGCAATGTAAAGTCACGAGTATCAGTGTCGTATATGAACTCTTATGATTTTTTTCTCAGAAACGAGATATCCCAAAAAAATCTCATATAATGGGCTTATGTTTGTGTTCAAAAAAAATTTAGTGAAAAGCCGGGGTTGATTTTTTTTAATTTAAAATATTAATTTTTAAAATTATGTGTAATTTTTCTATCCTAAAAAATGTTGTTAAAGTATTTACGTGTTTTAGATACCAATATAGATGTAGACTATACGAATTACGTTATTTTGATCAGCCATGTAATATCGATGATGATGATCGTGGAACCATTCGTTAGAATTGACAAAGAGGTAAATATTTTTATATAATTACATTCCTGACCTTTAACCGTTCTTTACACAAGGTAGCTTTAAAAATGAATTTCTAGTAGAAAAATTTAGAAAATAGCCCAGTTTTGTTTTAGCCCATTCTGGTATTTTTTAAAACTTATTATTACCAAACTAGTAGCAGTATTACAGAAAATCAGCCTTGATCATCGCGTCAGAAATGTTCCACATTGCATGTCCCCTGTTAGATTTCTAAAACTACATTTTTCCAAATCGTATTTATAGTATTAGTTTACGTACATTTTGAAGTGTTCATATTCTAGTGAAAATTAAAGATATAGATCAACATTTTTTTGGGTATAAAGAACCAATAATTAAATAACGTTTATTATGTAGAGATATTACAATATCCAATATAAATATCCATCATACAATTCCATGCAATCATCCATGCCTCGAAGTCAAAGTCAAAGTCAAAAGTATATTTATACAATTAGGCTAAATAAAGTAGCACTTGAATCGTCATGTTATTACAAAATATTTACCACCGGTTCGGAAGGCAGTACACTAATACAATACGTAATATAATATTTATACATGAAAAAGGTCACCGTCCCACGAGCGTTAAGAAATATCACGTTCAAGCTTTTCACATAAATCCTAATACATTGATTTCAGATCCAGCATATAAAGCTAGTTCTTGGACGTTTCATGACGACGCCTGATATAGATAACACCGTGCTCTCTGACCTCGAAGCCTTGTCAATGGACATGTGTGAAAGTGACTTTTCCTTCCGCCCTCTTGGGTTGATAACTATTAGGCGAACTATTGTCGCACAGGTTGGATTCTTAGTTGTACTACTTACATTTATTTAGATATTTAAATCCTTTGTATAGACCAAAGTAACAATATGTCCCTTTTGACTTGTTTACGGTTAACGCAACTTTTCTACTCATATTGGAACAAACATGATGCGGTAATATATTAATATTATTTTACTGAAGCATGTACTATAAATATGAGTCTTAATTCACAATTTAAATCAAGATTCGCAGTTACATTTTACACTATCAACCTAATTAAACTACCAAAAGACAATTCTAGTGTAATAGTTTTTGAGATAATTGCCTACAGACAGTAACAAAACGAGGCTTCGGTAGATGACTTAATTTTTTCATATTATAGAACACACGTTTTCCTTTCAGACACTTGGAGTGATGTTGACTTATCTTTTGATTATAATTCAAATTTAATACCAGACTTAATTAGTTAATACGCGTTTACACGCTCGCGTGCAAAACGACATTCAACGAGCACAAACTCAAGCACAAGCGTGTGGACGGGCTGTTCGATTGTTTCAATGTGCACGTGCATGTGCTTGTCGTGAACCGAACGAGAATCGGTTTTTTAGCACATCAAAGGAAATGCGGGCGTGTGTACAGCTTGTTTGGCGTGCTCCCCCCTCCAGGCTACTCGCCGTGCTGCTTTCCAGGCTTCCCGGGCTGCGTGGCACGCGTGTAAACCTAGTTCACCATAGTTAAATAGCAATCGTTTTACCGAAAATAAAAATCTGTAAAAGTTGTGAAATTTATGAAGCACCGTGGACAAATTATGTTTAGCACTTTGAATTAACTAATTAGATAAGTAACCTGCATTAAACAAAGATAAGTTAGTGTTATAAAATAAAGATTTGATGTTTCATAGTTTGTCTTATCTTCAACGTGTTTAAGTTCAACGTGTGATCAATATTAAATATTTTAAAATGAAACGCCTGTCTTTTACTGCCTTCCATTATCTAGTGCTGCTTCGAAGCTGGACAATTATAACAAGGTAGGTAACAACTGCTCCCAAAATCTGAAAAATATTGAAATGATTCATCACTTCATAATTTCATCTTCTATAAATTTGGACTCTTAAAAGAAATAGTTAATATCTTACCGTCAGAATAATGGGTCGGCCCAGGACGCACATACTAAATGGAGAGTAGTCAAAGGTCTTTAAAAATAATATCTTAGACAAGATATTTAGTTCGCAGAAAAGATCGAAGCTACATAAGTAGGCTTTCCGTAGTAGCTGGCTTACGATAACTTTCGTCTTTTCAATCTAAAATTTTAAAATAATCATTACAACTGTGTAACACACAGGTTGGTAACACCTTCATCGCTGTTAAAATTTGCATTTCCATCGACGAGAACAAGAGGGCTGTTTCTTTCTTTCTTTATTTCTTTCTAATCAGACGAACACCCCAAACTTATTTTATGCCAATGAAAGGCAGCCTTTTCTAAGCTATAGGCTATACCTACTTATATAGGAAATAGTTTAAGCGTATGAAATAGTGCAGGTAACAGACGTACAGAGTGACTTAACAACTTAACAAATAGTTGTTTCTTTTCTCTGCATGTCCATGCTTTTTTGTGTTTAAGCAAAGTCTGGTTTCCTGACGGAAATCACTGAATAGTGATAAAGCCACAATTACATATACGTACCTACGTTTTGATATTTGTTTGCCTTTAGATATTTATGAGTTCTGCTAACCATACTAATTTTATAAATGGTAAAGTGTGTCTATATGTTTGTCTTTCTTTAACGGCATAAGGGCTGGACCGATTTAGTTGAAATTTGGTATGTAGATGGATGATAACCTGGATTAAAATATAGAATACTTTTTATCTCGATATTGCCCCGGGAACGGGAACTACACGGGTAAAACCGCGGAGAGCGGCTAGTATGTAATAAAGCGTTAATAAATTACTTACTTACTTTAAGTAAAGCTTACCTCGACTTCTGTGTAATGACACGGTTCCACCAGCAACAATAAAGTAAATCCATCGTAAATTAGCCAGACCACTTGAAACACAACACTGCTTACTTCAGGTTTTGGAAACTCTGGATTGAACATAAAGGTAAACCATAATATCAATTTTTTTAGATATTTTAGATATTTATTTATAAAAATAAAGATACACAACTTTAATGACACATACATTTATGTGACTTAACTTAGAAACTTTAAAGTGTGTTAAATACAAAAATTTCAATTTAATTAATTTATATAGGTAAGGTTCGCTGATACCTGTTTTAGTTACCAGCGAGCGTTACGGGGAGAAATCCTCTTACGAATACCTCGTTCTCCTCGGGGGAGAAGGAGGCGGTTATGTCGGACTCGCCTAAAACCGACTACTACCGACTAAAACCCGCCGGGGTTCTGTCGCGTCACCCTGCGCGGACCGGCTGAGGACGACCGAGGCACAGATACCAACACTTAATACAGTATAAAAAATAGATGAGCTTTGCCGGTAAACCGAATAAGACCTTCATCAATAGAAGTGGTACTACTCTCTCAAAGAAATCAGCGTCAAGTACTCTGGTTAAAGATGTTAAGATGAGACGTTTCGTGCTTTAGTTTGATTTATTAGTCTAACTAAAGAACGAAACAAAGACTGAAAAGCCGCTGATTATTACAACTCATTTTTATTTTTTTTTATTTTTTTCTATTCTTCAGGCTTCCCATGATTTAAGAATACATGTAGTAGACATA
>JADANM010006423.1:6684024-6708567 GCA_026213755.1 Eurema hecabe
TTAAACTTTACATTCCGGTATTTTCGACTTGACGAGGGCATACGCTGACAACATCAGTCGTACCATGGTCACTGTGACCACAGACAGGGTGATGATTTGCTCACTTTTATTCACGTCTAATATAATATCACATATCGTCATAAATGACTCGGCTAGCTGCCTAATTTTCGTTTCTAATTCTGTGGGTTCTGAAAGTAAAATTGTTTGTATAAGTACCATTTTTGTGTCTGTTATTTAAGAATTATAAAATGTATAAAAGCATTTTTGTCTTACAATTTTTAATTACAAAGAAAATTAAATACTTAACATTAGGGTTTAAAATGAAACTATCTCTTATAATGTTGTAATAATGAGATATTTTCATGCAGTTTTCTTAATAAATAGAGTGATTCAAGAGGAAGGGAATATTACATTTTGCATGCATATTTGCATGCAGGTATAGATCGCGTCACGAATCTTTAGCGCTGAACGAAACCTGCGCAGAAGTCAGAAATAAGGTAACGAGGTAACGGCGCGGCGCGCGAGGCCCGTGATCGTCGGGTGCGCGAGCGTTGATTGGTTGTCCCAGTCGTGTTGTCTTTCTCGCACCAATACGTCAATTACGTGCGCGATTCTACCGATGCGCTATGCGATGCTATTCTCGTCCAGCGCTAAACATAAATGACGCGGATTGTAAGTGCGAAGCCGGAACTGTTTGCTAGTAAAATATAATACATATTGGCAAAATACATACCATTCAGTCGATGTATAATTCTAAGCTCACTGTTTATAGAAACTGCAGCTAAATGTATTCTAATAACCACTAAAAGGAACAGAAACGTAGTTGTATGCAGAGTGGAAGTCATGACAAACAGCATTATTGATGTGTACCAGGCGTTCACTGAAATAACACGTTTATTTATTTATTTATATTAATTTAAAAATTCTTTATCATGTAAAAAAACAACATTACAACACATACAAAAAAGAAGAATATACATGTAAATGGCGGCCTTATGGCTGTAAGCCATTTCTACCAGGCAACCATACAGGAAAGGATAAATATGAACAGATTTGCGGGTATAAAGATGAAAATCAAGATACATAAGTTAAACAATTAGACGAAATGTAATACATATTATATAAATATTATTACAAATAAATAGTATACAATTATATAGATACACATGTACACGTTTGTATTGGGCTAATGTTTAATGCTGTATCTGCTATCCTACTAATAAGAGAATTATAAATTGAAAATTTGTGAGTGTATGGATATGTTCGTTATTCTTTCACGCAAGAACAAGGACCAATTTAATTGGAATTTAGTATAAGTAGCGTCACGAATCTTTAGCGCTGAACGAAACCTGCGCAGAAGATAAAAATAAGGTATCTAGGTAGCGGTGAGGCGCGCGGGCGTTGATTGGTTGTCCCAGTCGTGTTGTCTTTCTCGCACCAATACGTCAACTACGAGCGCGATTCTACCGATGCGCAGCTATTCTCGTCCAGCGCTAAACATCCGTGACGCGACCTATATATAGGTGGTATACTTTATAACCCGGTTTTGTTCGGGGAGCAGGATTATATAATATATAGTATTATATAATAGTATATTAGTATTATAAATGTACTAAGTGCGATTAAAGGCTTTATTTTGCAAGTATTACGTAGCGTAATTTAGATATTTGTGACCTATAGAGAAATAAAGTTAAAAAACTGACTTCGTATGTAAATAGCGTCTTAAAGGCTATAAGCTATTTTTAGATTTTATAGATACCATTGTCAGAACTGGAATGAAGGAATGCTTGCTTATAAATAAACCATCAAATCGGTTTAAATCAAAGTTTAAATCAAAATTTTTATTAAAGTAATCTGAAGGACAGTTTTTTATGATACTAGAGATATGCAATATATCACATTTGTGATAAGTTTGTTTTTTTTTTAAATAAATAAATATTTTCAGGACATTTATACACAGCGCCATCTAGTTCCAAGCTAAGCAGAAAGCTTGTGTTATGGCAACTATACAACGGAAAAAATTACATATGCATACTTTTCTTTTGTAAGTACATACATACAATACATAGCAACACCCAGACCCAGAAAAATACTAATGTAAATTACAAATATATTTTACAGTGTGGGGATCGAACCCACGATCTTTCGCGCAGAAAGCAGTTGTGCTACCACTGCGCCAAGCGGTCTTCAAGTAAATATGTGATGTAGGAGTAAAATATTACCCTGATCGTAAGCGACAATTCCGCTCATAAGCAGTCCCAAAGCTTAACATAAGGGAAAAGGATTCAATGAAGTAAAGAAAGTAAAAGGTGAATGAAGGGAAAGAAAAAACGAGGAATATACTAGAAGAAAAAAGAACTTACATGACGCGCAATTTAGATGGCTGGTACAGTTGTAAATGCACAGAATTAAAATAAGAAAATCAATGATCATGAAATACAAAAATGTGATAACAGTCCATATTTTTTCCCGTTTCTCCGAAGCGGGCGTCCGAACTATTATCTAGAATATAAACTATTTTTTTATTTTAATTCATTTAACTTTATTTTATTCGGATACCTAACAGCGATTTGTTGTAAAACTTATAAATAATTACATTCTATAGCAACTACTAAATGTATGGCTTTTTAAGAATCGTGACGTCATCACCTCTGACGTCTCTAATATTATGCTCGTTGTTCATATTATAAGGGTTCAAAACAAATTCAGAAATAATTCAAAATCATTTACTAAAGCGTGTTACATGCGTTTCTTTAAGAATAATATTAATATAAAATATTTTTTATACAGTACCCCATTTACATGGAAAATGTTAACTCAACCAAAAGTGACTCAAATTTAGCAAGATCTTATTACAGGGCAGATGAAACTGTTAATAGACATGATAAAAGCCTTAAAAGGTAACTTAATATAACTTATACTTATACTAGCGAGCCGTCCCGGCTTTTCTCGCATAGCTATCCTATCTTTTAAGTTGGATCAAACTGCACACGCTGTGCAGATTAAATTTCAAATCGGTTCAGTTTAGGAGTCAATCGCGGACAAACAACGTGACACGTAATTTATATATATAAAAATAACTTACACTCTCCATACTCTCCACGTGTCTGACCCACCGGCGCACGCGCCGCGGCGCTGTCAAAACCGTCACATTCGTCAGAAGCATGTTAAACACGAAACTAGCCAGCATTGATATGTACTTGTATTTATTGGGTTCCGTCCATGAGTATATCTGATGTATTCCACAGTAGTAGGCCAGATCTTGCAAATAAATAGCATAATTATATAAAATATTACAAATATCAGTATGCTATCACCGTCTAAGCTCTAGTAAAACAAGTTTGTCTGAAAGAGACAAGAAATATAATCCCACCAACCAAGAAATCCCTGGCAAAAATTGACTTTACAAATAAAGGATATTTAGTTATCTACACTAAGTAGTAGTTTGGTAGGTAGAGCCTTGATGTTCCTAAGTCTCAAATGGGCGTACCACCCTCTCAGTAGGTAAGCCGGCGTCAAATAGCGACATCATAATAAAGATGTCATTGCGTTCGTTCAGTAAACGAAAACACCGGGTCCCATTTTCCTCTTCCTACCTTTTTTTAATTGCTTTTATCATAAATCTCTTCTCTTCTTTTAGCGACAGTCAACGCATACTTAACGTTGCAACTTATTATCTATATATCTCTCTTAGATTCCCAATTATAGCATTTTTCTGCATTAAGCGGAATAATTCATCTTTCTTCATACATATATCGAGATCTCGATGCGTGCAATTACATGTGCAGTGCCAGAATATTAACAAAAAGTTCTTTAATTTGACATTGTTCGAAATGTCACATTATTCTCTGTAATAAACTAGGTTACTCTCTACAATCGGTTGCACCTTCTTAGTTGCCTGCTATCTAAAGAATGTAAAGAATCAGTTTATGGCACTTACTGTAGAGTGGCAGCAATAGGCAGCAGGAGTAGAAGATGAACGCACGTGATATGCGGGCGGGCGGCGAGGGTGCCAGCGGACACAGCCCGAGCAGGCGGCCTACAGCACTAATAGCTCCTAATGCGCCCCAAAACCCTGGGACTTGACTTACTCTCGGCATTATTGTGTGTGCGTCTAGAATTAAATTCTTTACGTAAATAAGCTCATAGTAGCTTATGTAGAACAAAATCTGTCTGCCAATACTACAATAATACAACTTCATATAATATTTGTAGGTGTGAAAAAATAATTTTTAACCAAAAATAAACCGACTTCAAACTAAACATGAACTCATAAAAAAAATATATTATACATACATACGAATTGAGAACCTCCTCCTTTTTTTAAGTGGGTAAAAAAGGCAAATCACTCGTCGATGCTTAGGAATCAAAACAAATATCTGAACCGGCTTTTATATGGTTAGGAATATGTTTGCTATTTTCCTAAGTCACCTACTATAATAATAATAGTATAAATTATGAAAGCTTCAATTTATTGTATTGAATAATGTAACACACCGCATTAAAGCGTCATTAGGCTCATAATCACAGCATTACAAACAATACAATCTTGATAACGACACTAAATAAGTCACTGATGTACTTTTATATTTTTTACTTAATCGACGTGTTTGAATAAGTATTTGGCTCAATATTTAGGTGGTAGTTAATTATTAATAACATTGTTTTGTATTTCTTTTTTGAGTATTGCTGTA
Source organism: Eurema hecabe (assembly GCA_026213755.1). NCBI lineage: Eukaryota > Metazoa > Arthropoda > Insecta > Lepidoptera > Pieridae > Terias > Terias hecabe. The sequence continues at coordinate 6,688,719 of JADANM010006423.1, forward strand.
AAAAGTGTAAATTATATACTCTTTAGTTTAATTTTATTAGCACTCAGTGGCGCCATCTAGTTTTAAAACTGGGAAGATTCCCGCCATGTTCTCTTCCCTTGTGTTGTTGTCTTTGCAACAGGTATAATGTACTTCTACAGTGAATATTCCTATCTATTATTTAAATATACAAACCACTTCAACAAGTATAATGTTAAACGCAAAATAAGACTAAGCCAAAAATACTCGTATGTACCTATAGCTTCTTCTAGGCAACCTTTATAGAAAACCGGCTACAATTAATAGCATCTTATTAAATTGATGATTACGATGTTAAAGCTCCTCTTTATTCCCCTTTCAGGTCCGTATTTTAAGTCCCTTCCTTGACCTCTGTTTCAACCGACATCCAAAGCTTCCAATTCGACTAATGTTTTAATGTTATCTCAGAACTTTTGACCTATAGGTAAACTCCTTGGTATTTTTTTAAAGCTACCGCCTGTGCGGTTTAATTGAAGTATTTATTTTCACTTTTAACTATATTATCCATGAAAAAGCTACAGAAGTCTTCAAATTGAGTTTGCCTTTGTTTTTTTTTAATAGTATGATTTAAAGCTGTCAATGCAATCCCTGGTACTACAAAATTATCCCTTCATGACAATTATCCCAACAAGACAATTATTATTGTTAAGTAATCAAAAATAGCCAAACCAAAATTATTTAGAGTAAATAATAATTTCGCCATATTACATAAGAATGCAATCGGAACCTGCCACTATAAAAATTTCTAGGTCTTCATGAAATCTCCTCTATATTATAATTTTGATCCTGGCAATGCTGAAAAACGGCCTTTTTACCTAGTTACCGTTAGTAACGGGGGGGGAGAAAGGAAAATCAATTTGTAACCACTCCTTTATTGCTTTAGATTATACAGCCACAAACTTACATTACTTAGCCGATTTTGTACTAAATGTACCTCCTATACGCTAGTGTACGGTCAATGGGTTCTTCAAAGGGAATAAGCCAACACCGAACATAAACATTCCGTTTCACGCAGGAACCAAACAATATAAATTTAACATAATGCAAATCACATTTGCTAAATAAACAGTAAATATCAGTGGCATTAAAATAATTTAAAAATAAATCCACGTTTTTATATAACGCGCGATTCCATCAATTATGCTTCTAGAAACTTTCACTATTAAAATTCCTAAAGGGATTTAAACATCAATGAGATATGTAATAAAATTTCTCAATTAAACATGCAGTTCAAGTGCGACTGATTCTTTGAGTATAAAAGTAGGTTCATTGACCTTTTAGAAAGAGACCATCTGCTAACTTCGGCCTTCAAAAGCGTTGTCTCTTTCGCATGCTGGCCATCACTCAAAAGAAAGAAAAAACGCCCTATAATATAGTGTAATTAAGAACCGTTCTCTTTCTAAAGATGGCCAACTCAATTTCACCTGGCATTATGTGTGTATTTATGTAGTAGTTTCTAGATGTATGATTGATGTATGCAATTCATTAAATACTTACTTATAAATAAGAAATAAACATCTGCTAATAAAATAAACGATTGGACGCTTCTTAAATCTAGGAAACTCTGTAAAAATACAATCACAATAATTTTAATGAATGTGCGAATTTTCACCAAAGACGTGATCCTAATTAACCTTAGAACTATGAAAATTTGACGTGCAAAATAACACTTCAACTAGCGATGTTTCGTGGAATGTAGAAACATACATATGGGTCAACCAATAATTACGTCACATGTTTTTTTTCTCCTTAAATGATCAGTTAGCCACGTAATGTGACGTCACATTTTCCAAATTAAGATTTTGAATTTAGATAAAAACAATTCAAATGTTCGATGCGAGTAAATCAGTAAGTTATCAGCGTAGTGTAATGTTGGAAAAATTCAATGCTAACCTCTAATAGTCCAAAAGCATTTTAATACTTAAAATTAAGAAGTGACGACACGAGACATGTTCACTGACGTCTTCTACCAAAAGTGTGACGTAATTAATGGAAGACCCTTTTTTGAATTTACGTCTGTTCTTTTAATACATATATTAAATTACTAAAATTACAATGGATATTATATTTTGTAAGAAAATCAGGAAATTTTCAATATCTATAACTAAATCTGTAATATGATTGCAAAATATTTAAGTGTAACGAAGGAATGCTATTTACCTTGACAATTGTTTAATTATTCTACAACATTAGTTAAGTTCAAAGGGATAGTTTATTTTTATTTTTTAAACAGAAAAGTATACATCTCAAGAGAGGAAAGTATTAGACTTCTAAAAGAAGGGAACTATTATTTTTATATATTTAAAACCTATTAAAAACGGTAAACGTTTTTAAATAAGTTCTATTTTTTTAAAATGCTTTAATTAAGCAAATGTTGGTTGAAAATGTAACTATTGCAACTGTATATTATGAAGATGTTATTTATATATTAGTGTTATAAATTCTATATTTATTATCTTTTTAATAGTCTTGGATGGAATAGGACTGTCTTACTGATTTTAAAATAGTACATTTTATTTGGCACAATTGCATTTTATTATTTTTTTTAGATCCATAGACAACATATTTTTGTAAAGTATTATAGATAAATAAATATATAAATAACGTAACTGAAATTTCAAAGTAAAACATTTTCTTTTGGTACCTAGATTTCATTAATTATTTTTACTGTATTTAGATTTAGATTAAAAGCTGTTTAAGTAGATAAAATTATTATACTGTTATTAAACGGTTTGAGTATAACTATGAAGAGTCGATTATAAAAATCGCTACATCCCAGAAGAATGAATTATCATTAGAACAGTAATACCCCGCTTATCGCGACCCCGGTATACCCGGTTTCACTATAATGCAAATTTCAAATTTTGCATTACGACAAAGAGTGCGTATAAACATAGCTAGTTTTTTCAATCAATGAGCATAGTGACAAATAGCATAATGACATTTCGATCAATGTCAAATTAAAGAATAACATTTTTTAATTTTCCGGCACTGAACATGTAATTGCAGACATCCAGCAAAAGCACTTAGTACTTTTAAAAGTTCTCGAAATATGAATGAAGAAACATGTAGTTAAAACGTTTAACGTCAAGCATTTTTCCGCATAATGCGAAATTTTAATAATTGGACTATCTTTAATCACAAACCTGTATTACATAATCATTATAAACGCGAATTTCAGTTAACGCAATTTTTTTCGGAACGCACCCCTCGCGTAAAGCTGGGTATTACTGTATTCGTGTTACGACTTTCTTAACCAAACATCATGCATCTAGCTACACTTAACTTTGACTGACACTTAAGTAATGGTAACACACCATAATCTTATTAAAAATCTACAACTATATTTCATTACCTCATGTCTTTCGAGCTTGCGAGTTTATTATACATTTATATAATTTTAATTTAAATTATCCTATTTAGAATAAAATACTAAACTGAAATTGATAATATTTCTCTAGTTGGTAGCGATCTTTCTTGCTTTTCAGCACCATACAATGACAATATTATGATTTAAACAGAACAGAACTTGTCAAAGCTACCGTTTTAATAGCACAAAAAGTTTGAAGTTAATGAATTTAAAAAATATATTTTGATACGAATTTTGAACTATTTTATTATTATTATTGCGCAATTCGTTATAAAAGAAAATAATGATTCAAATTATAAACGATTGAAACAAAAGATGAATTTACCTCGTATAAATTCGATACTTACTTACATTAATTATTTATTATCTATAACTAACCGGGCAAGATAAAATGTGTCGTGCAATAGCTGTTTTAAAACACAGCGTAAAATATTTAATATAAATTTAATAAAACCTCTTTGCTATCGAACGTGATTTCTGAACGCAACGGACTTGTCAATGTCAATTCTGACGTTACGCCGAATGATACAATTAAATAATACTAATTCTTTAGTTTTTATTATATTAATAATTATTTATTTAATATCCAATTTATTTGTGTTTAAAGAAAAAGAATATATTTTAAAATTAAACAACGGTTTAAGACAAAAAGTTAGCGATAAATAAATTTCGCTATTAGAAATGAAAAAATCTTTTTATTTTAATACTTTACTGTAAGATCATCATGATATTTGTGCAATGTCTTAGAGTATTTTTAATAATAATAAGAAGAAATTTTCCATTATAAAATAATTGCCTTAAAAATAGGGTAACTATTTGGTTTACATAACCAAAACACATTATTTAATATATTATAATATATTGACTCATCTTACTCACAGTATTATGACTACTTGGACAGCTTAAAAACTTTTAAATGCTACGTCCACAGATAATAAACACGGCCTACAGATTATAAATCCGCTTTTTTATCTGCAACACTTACCGCGTCTTTTATAGCCTATACATAATTTAAACTCTTCATGAAATGCGTACAGCCTCATCCATAAGTTTGATTTTAAAAATTAAATTTAAGAATATTTTTTTAAGATCGTAATATCTGGTCAGTTCATTTAGTTTTGTGAGCGTGTCCAATTAAATAAGCTATAGAGTCTATTTAGTCTGTGGTCTGGTAGACACTTGGACTTGTCTATGGTCCGGGTGGTCCATACACTATGGTTAGTCTATGGACCTGGGAGCATAGATGTTACACTTGGGTCACAAAACCGCTCCCCCAAGTGGGTAACAGCGTCCGTACTACCGACGCCGGCGTGATTTATCTGAACGCCGCCGTGCTGAAACATAAATACACACATATGAATCTCAGAAATAAAATAAAATTATTTATAAATTTATTTTAAGCAACATAAGTAGTAGTAGTAGTAGTACCTAAAGTAATATAACTATATTATTAGCTGTGCCACGTGGTTTTACATAGTGTATAAAGGATTATGGAATATAAATCATGTTTTTTTCCGCGATAAAAAGCAGGTTGTCAGCTATCTCCATACTCAATTATATTAAAATCTATCTAGGCTTTTGGTCGTGACGTTATAAACATACACACTCACAAATATTCCAATTGGATTTCCCTCTTAAAAGAATGGCAACACTCACCGAGACCAACGATCGCTTCGGCCGGCGTCTTCAGCCCCTAATCCTTCTTCTTGCCCTTTTTCTTGCCGGACCGCTTACTGTAACTCTGCGCGAGCGCATTCACTATCGACACCACGAAGTACAGCACCATAGCCAGCACGAACTTCTCCAGAATGCTCGACAGCACCGATCCGTTGTTTTCTGGCAGAGAACTGTTCTTGTGAAGCCTCGCTTTTTGGTTGCGCAGAAATTCTAGTAAGGGAGCTTCGAGCTTCGGCCCGATGTAGGGCACTCGTTCCACCCATTGCAGCACTTGCCTGAAAATTAAATACAAATTGGTGTACTTACGAATAATAGAAATCACTATGATAAAAACGTTTTGTCTACTTAAATATTTAAAATACGCAACTTTTTTATGTAGATGGAGTGATTCAAAAGGAATATTATATATTATTTGAATAATATATGCCAGTAAAGCCGAGGCTGGTCACTAGTTATTAATAAAAGCTAAATGTGGTGGTATTACACTTCAATTCCACTATGGGTGATGTTTTAAGTTGGTAGAGATAACAAAAGTATACATTTCCTATGCTTGCTTTTGATAAAATAAATTTCAAAATCGTTTCAGTAAAAGCAAAGATTTTTTATGTTACTAAAACAATAATAATAATAATCATTGATTGCTACTAATTTTCACTCACAAAACACCGTGACCTATCTTATGACATACCAGCCTTGTTCTTATGTCTATAATTGTATTTTAAAAGTTATTTCCAGACAAACATTAAAAAAAACATACATTGTCATAAAAATTCTGAAACCTCTACTGAAATTCGGTTAAAACCACAACAACAAGATCTTTAACAAATTTTCCATAGTGCAATATCAAAAGCACTCACCCAACGAGCGTCTCATTGAAGGCTACGATGACGAACATCTTCTGTATGTGCATCTTGATGACCGCCTTGCCCAGCAGCGTGGCGCCGAAGAACGTCCAGAAGGGCACGAGGAAGTGTCCGCACGTGAGGCCGGCGAGGTCGAACAGCGGGTTGGGGATAGACGCGCACGCCAGTATGCCCGCAAACCCGACGCGTTGGACTAGCTTTTGTACCATCACTTTTGCCCTGAAAAATTTAATCGTTCCAAAAATTAACTTTTTAAAATAAATAAAACCGACTTCATGATAATACCTGTTCAAAAAAAAAATAATCGTTCAAATTGGTTCATAATCCAATCCAATTTTCCACCCTTGGGGGTTGTTTTTTTTATTATTAAATTTAAATGGAACCACGCTTCAGGTATTACCTATGCGCCGAAAAAAGATTTATTCAAATTGGCGGAGTTATCGCGTAATAAACATAGAAAAAAATATACGGGTCGAATGAGAACCTTCTCCTTTTTGAAGTCGGTAGATAAATCTATGTAAAATAAACTACACGAGACAAGAACACAACTGTACATCATGAAACATTTTCTGTTAGAAGTTGATGAATTTTAAACATAATAGGTTATTTGTTAGGCATTACTCATCAAACCAAATTTAAATTACAAAACATTATTTTTTAGGATTCGATTTTTTTAATAAGTTTAACATTAAGACTTCAAAAATAATTGTATTCTAATTGTTTTAATTAGGGGTGGAACCACCGTCTGATACAGAATACGGAATGTCAAGCATTGGCAGCACAGTAAATACATCATTGCATTTCGTTCGATGAATAGAAGTACTGGACCTATTAACTACTTTCTTCCCTATCATTCAAATTCTTTCACAGCCTTATCCTTTATTCCCTTTTAACACAAACTATTTCCTTTTCCCCTCATTCCATCAACACATGAGCACTTTACCTAACCTAAATATCAGTCAAGAACCCCATCTCTGAAAAACCATTTAACAAGAGCATATACTCACTCGCCCTTTGTAGAACAATTGTAAGCCCGCAACCACAACCCTCCCTTTTTCTTATCTTTTAACGTATTTTATCACAAATCCTTTTCCCTTTCCCCTGATTGAAAAGAATGGACACTTAACCTAATCATCAACCAAGCACTCTCTTATATAAAACCACTTAACAAGAATACTCACTTGCCCGTAGTAGAGTCATCGTTAGCTTGCAGTTCAGCAACACCCCCTCCAGACAGTCGGGCAGCTCTGGCCATAAAGTAAGGAGGAAGCTCCCCCAGGGCTGTCCCCATACCCCACATCATAGACTCTATGCGCACTTTGGCCATGATATTCCATATTGACACCGCGTTCTGGGGGTCTATTTCTGATGGACATATTATGCTGTAACAAAGATTAAAGTATGCTTGACACTATTGTCTGGCAAATACTCCTAATGATAGTGAAGGCTACAGTAACTGTCCGTACGTGTTAAGATTTCACACCTTAACTACTGAACGAATTTTGATGAAGTTTTGTATAGATAGTCTAGTTTGGAAAATCTTCACTACTTAAACTCAATAACTTGGAATATTGTCTTGTATATTTCAATCTACAAAACTAAATAATCCCTTTTTTTACCAAATTGATTCAAGGGGAAGTTCTATGTGTATTATATAGCATTTATTCGGGTCAATAAAAACCACTTACTCATTAGGATACGGAGGGGAGGGAAAATTAAGTCCTCCGCACTCGTACGCAGCCAGCGTGACCCGGGCAATGTGAGGACCCAGGTAAAGTAGAAATGTATGCAACCCAGTTCCTAGCCCCACCGAGCTGCAAACGCCCAGCACTACCCACCAGCCCCACCATGCGAGGGTTAGCACAATCTCCTGTAAAAACACACATTTACAAAATAATGGCGGATCCAGAAGGGGCTCATGGGGGCGACTTTCCCCCCTTGAGCTGGTTCCAAAATCAGGTGGAATTTGATTTTGTCATTAATAAAATGAAATACCTACTTTATCTATGGTTCAAAATTAAACTATAAGTTCTTGAATTGACCACGACTAAGTTTGGTATGTTGAAGTCAGTAGAGCGAGTGATGCAAGAAGCAAATTTATAGTTTATAATACATGCATATTATATGCTCAATATATGCTTGCGCAGCCGAAGCAGGTCTAGTCGAGGTATAAAGAAAAATTGTTCTTATCAAAACGCAGGGTTGGCAGGCGTAAATTGACTTGCTGACTGTATCATAGGAATGGAGATGCAATAACTTCGATACCGACCATTATTTTAGGATATACAACAAAATATGAGTTTTTTAATGATTTAAATAACATATCGTGGTCTGAATAATTGCTGCAATACCTTCAAAGATTCAATTAATGAAATCTCTTGTATAGTTTTAGAAGATTATCATACATATATCAAACTATATAATTAACATACCTGCACATATTTCTGATGAGGACCACTTATATAGTAGGAAGAGGCTACACCACTGACTAGAAGCACTATGGCTGCCGCTAGGGCCTTATACGCTAACAGTCTGTAATGAAAAAGTACTCATATAACAAAATATAAATACAGGATGTTCAGATACTTATATTGCGGTCTCCGAGGACTCTCCATGAGGTCTTTTGGGACCCCAAAGGTTTAATTGGATAAATCACGGAACAAGGGTGGCAATAAAGTAGCCAGTAACTACACGCAAAATAGAGGACGTCGAGTTGCGGATGCTAACAAATTTTATTGAAAAACTGGAGATCGCTCCTCAGCTCCTGTTTTGTTACCACTGCTCTAAGCAGTCGACAAATATCGATAATATATAATCGTGAATCAGGCAACACAGTCCTTAACAGTATCTGACGATATTCTAACAAATTCCATGCAGAAAACTGCTCGTTCCGTTATAGACTCATGACTCAGACACACACATACATGAATACAATACACAACAAGAAAAAGAAAAAAGGACAATAAAGGTATAGTGTAATAGTTACTAAAAATGAAGAAATTATCGACAATTTAAATATATCCGCATCAGTGGGTTCGGCTAACACCTTAATCCGGAAAGGTGGCTAATGAAAACCAATGCAAGTTTTGGGTGCAAGCCTGGAACTGTACAGAGTAATTGGAGTTACATATTGCTTATAATTTTAAGATTTTTTGTCATGAATTTTGGTATGTAATATTGAGTGAGGCAATATTTTTTTATAGAAATAGCGTTACTTATATTACCTTCTTTATTTCTTCATTTAAAAATGTAACTACATATTTATTGTATAAGTTTTAAACAATTTATTTGTGGAACTGGAAATAAACGGCTATAATATTATTATTTTACCTTCTCACCCCCGTTGAGCTCAGTATAAGCAGTTCACGGAAGAAATACTCTAGCGTCGTGAACGGTCGCCGCCACAGCACCAAGCTTTCCGTGTCCATTGGAACTGCTTTCGCTCTGAAAATAAAACATTACCTTTATAAATACAATATGAGTAATATACATAAAAACATTCCTCATAAATCACTCTACCTATCTAAATATATATATAATTCAAAGGTGACTGACTGACAAAGTGATCTATCAACGCACAGCCCAAACCACTGGACGGATCGGGCTGAAATTTGCCATGCAGGTAGATGTTATGACGTAGTCATCCGCTAAGAAAGGATTTTGATCAATTCTACCCTCAAGGGGATAAATTAGGGGATGAAAGTTTGTATGAAAATCCACGCGGGCGGAGTCGCGTGCAACAGCTAGTTAAAAAATAAAGTTGTAAATTAGTTGATAAGTTTTAAGCTACTTTGTTTTATACTATGTTATAATACGATTATTGGGCTGTCTGTCTTAACATCGCATGACTGAATGTTTGTGTTAATAGCAAAGTTCCGGGTAACACTGCAATGGTAATGGGCTGGTGCAGTGCATCCAGCTCTCTAGCGTGTCACAACTTCATAGTATAAAGATAAATAAAATACGAGTTTAATACCCTGTGTGGGGATCAAACCCACAACCCTTGATGCACAAGGAAATAGGTAATTCAAACAGTGTCTGCTATACGCTTTCCCTATTGGAATGCCGATGTGGTTTGCAAAAAAAAGTCAACTGTCAAATAAGTGACAAGTGAGGTACTATAATTATATTGGAACCCCTTTTAAAATGTAGCCCACTATTTAATCAAGTATATTTGAATTTGATGTCATATTGTTTCATCCGGTGTTTAAACCCGTTACTCCATTTCCGATTCCCTATGTCGGTTTGTCACAAATTTCGTAATTAAAAAAAATTGGCAACGCATTTCTACCTTACCACTAGACAAGCCTCCTTCTCGGATAATGTTATATGATTTGAACATCAATAAGAACACAATTTTTTTCAGAACATTTATACACAGCGCCATCTAGTTCCAAGCTAAGCAGAAGCTTGTGTTATGACAACTAGATAAGGGAATAAATTACATAATATGAAACATAATTTTTTTTGTAAATACAAAGCCCCCAAGCGGTCGTCAAAAATTTAATCAATCAAACAATTTTTTTTTTGTTATATTTAAGTCTCCAAAAATTACATAGAAGCCAGATAAGATCAAATTGAAGTAAAGTACATTAGACATTCAAAATTGCAAATCGTCTTAACACTATTGTAGGTATTCCAAACTCAGTCGTGGCAAGACATCAGAATAACCATTGTAATATTGATCTTCCAACGTTAACAATAATTCAACTCATTATAGGTAATGTTATTAGAATTACAATCTACGTCGTCTCTACATAGGTAACGATAGCTCAATGTACAAACAAGATAACACTCTATTGGATTGCATCATAAAATTCATTCTTATCTCTCGTAATAGTAATAAAAAGCTTGTTAGCGAACCAATTGGGGCATGTACTCCAAGTCTTTAAGAGCCATCTCATTTCATAACGAATATTTTTAGTACATACCTACCTAATTTCATGTAGGTATACAAATTACATACAATATTATCAAATTGCGTTTAACGTAATTTTGTATACTTTTTTCCCTTCGATGGTGGGTAACCGACTTCTTTATTGGGTCGATGTTTGGCTATGGTATTGAAAGCACGCGTTGCTTGTTGCCACAACCAAATATCGGCCCTCAAACTTATTTTATCTACACACAACTAGACATTGGCAAAATTGCGATAACGCAGCACTGCCATTTAACCAAGAAGAAGACTTCTTTATTGTTTACCTGATGCAAAGAGACTTTCTACCAATATCAGTGCAAAGCTGTCCCCGTAAATGCTTTGTCATCCTTTTGAAACACGGCAAAAGGAAAGTAATTGGGCCTAAAGGGTATAAAAGTCGGCATAAATGAGAGCACGAAACGCAATTACTACAATAGTGGTATAGTCAAAGACTGACACTATTCCTCATGTTATCAGCATTACTATAAAATTGTCAACAGTGTCCAATAAATGTACTTCCTTTTATTTCCTTAACTATAATTGTATAACATATCCTTTTAGGCTGTAAATTGTCTGTGTACCAAAAACGGTTCAGTAGTCATGACGTGACAGCGTGACAGACACGGATACATAGAGACATTTCAGATAGGTACTTACTTGATCTCCTTAGGGTGGTTATGATGAAGACCGTTGCGCGTGCGCTGTTCACTCTCCACTTGCACAGCAGCCGCCAGCTTGTAGTACCCTAGGCGGGCGAGCTGCAACAGGTACCTTGTTAATACCTTTTAATAAAAATACCTTTCGAACTAGTTACTGCATGTTACCAAATATAGCAGTAGGTAGGACATGCTATAGTTAGCTCAAATGAGTCAGTTTAAGTAAAGAATAGAAATTATATGAAATTCGCAACACAACTAGGCTGTCTTTTAAGTTGGATCAAACTGCACACGGTGTGCAAATTTAATTTAAAATCGGTTCAGTAGTTTAGGAGTCAATCGCGGACTAACATAACGACACGTAATTTATATATACATATTAATATGAAACAGCTGTTTAAGGAGGAAAATAAACATTTCAATATCTTGAACAGTATACAATGTTGCCAAATGTATTATATAAAAAAAATATCTCGATTTTAGATTGGTTTAAAATTTAAATGTTCCCTGTTTTAAAAATAACTAATTAAATATTTTTTTCCCCTTGCACATTTATTATTGAATAATGTAGTACTACGATTAAGATTACTAATTTTGGTATATTTTGTAGCTAAGTAAGTGTACCTCGTCTTAAAAGACAAGTTATTAAGACAATTTTAATTCTAGCTTTATATCGAACTAAGACTTAGTCACATTCAGATTGCGCTTAATTTCTGGGTCTTCTAATGTATTGTTCTTTCTTAAGCTAAAAATTAAACACGCAAATACGTATGTACAAAGATATTTATGTGCATTGGATAAAGAACTCAAATAAAGCGTAATAAGGATTAAATTCAATTAAAACTTACATGCAAAGTGCAAACATAAGTAATATACTACCTTTATCCATATTAATATTATAAAAGCGAAAGTAACTCTGTCTGTCTGTCTTTTCATCACGCTAAAACTACTATACCGATTAGAACGAAATTTGGTACACAGATGGTCTAGAGCCTGAGATGAAACATAGGCTACTTTTAACTGGAAAAAAGGGTTAAAAGGGGGAAGGGGGGGTCAAAGTTAAGATGAAAGTCCACGCGGACGGAGTCGCGGGCAGCAGCTATACTTAACAGACTAAAGATAATATATATTATCTTTAGTCAATTAAGTTCCTTTATGTTACTTAGTTAATAATCATCGCTTTTATATATTAATAGATAATAAAGGAGAAGTCCGTTTTAGTGATAAGGCCGCCTATAACATTTCTCCTACTCTGTACAATTAGTTTATAAGATATAAATGTAATAAAGGATAAATAAAAAGATAAAACAAATATATATCAACATAATATCGTTTCGACAATCCTACGACAGTTATTAATCTTACAGTCAAGAATTTTATGAAATACTAGCCGTTCTTAGGGGTTTTACCCGCGTAGTTCTCGTTTCCGGGGCAATACGGGGATATAAAATACCCTACGTGTCAATACATTGCCAGACATTCAACCGCCTGAACAGTGATGTGCAAATGTCACTGTGCTCCGGTCTGAAGGGCACTGTAGCCAGCGAGATTACTGGGCTAATGAGTCTTAATATCTTATGACTCAGAGTGGGGAGCGTCAATGTAGTGCACCTCATCCCGGAGCAAAGTTCTGGGTAGCACTACATTGGTTATGGGCTGATGTTTGTCTTACCATCAGGAGGGCGTATCATAGAATAAAAAAAAACATACCAAATTTCAACGAAATCAGTCTAGCCGTTTTTGGGTAAAAGAATAACAAACATACATCCATATTCCATACCAACTCATACATTCTTAGAAACTCACATCTACAATAGTAGGTATAGTAGGACTAGCATTATAATTTTACCTAAAAATCTTTAAAATAAGCCGAACATATGACGTATATCTACGTTATATGAACACGAGGAAATTTATAAAAACAAATTTATCTCTAAGGAGTTATCACAAATTATTAATACATAATGTGTACTATTGTGATTATATTGCTTACTCATTGCCCGATAAGAATTCTTTATCAATGTTCCAATACAAAACTGTGGAAGGTCAATGAATCTTTGAGATTATTAATTTACATATTGTTTCAGCTACATTGGTATTAAAATACCTATTTTATGATAAGAGAATAATACAAATTTGTAACGAGCGAACTCCAATAATATTACGTGTGTTAAGAGACGACCATTTTATGTTTGTTGTACATATGAGTTAGCATATAATATAACTATCTGTTGCCCGCGACTCCATTCTCGTTGACTTTCATATAAACTTTGACCCCCCCATTCCTCCCTTATAACCATTTTTTCCAGTTAAAAAGTAGCCTATGTTTTATCTCAGGCTCTAGACCATATGTGTACCAAATTTCATTACAATCGGTTCGGCGGTTTGGCCGTGAAAGCGTAAAAGTAAAAAAGTTTCAACCCCTCGCGCAACCTTTTGGAAAAAAGGAAGCCTATGTCCTTCCCCAGGCTCTAAAACATCAGTGTACCTGTACAATTTCGTTCTAATCGGTTCAATAGTTTTAGCGTGATGGAAAGACAGACAGAGTTATTTTCGCATTTATAATATTAGTAAGGTTATGTATCTAAGTTTAATTAATTGTGTCTCCCATGTATAATAATTTAATTGGATTCTGCCATAGGATGTCTGTCAGATATCTCTTTTGGTTATAACATCGCCTTATAGTCCTCTTTCAATGTTGTAATAGTTCGAGGTTAATATTGGCGTACCTACGTTATTTAAATAAATAATATAATAAAAAACACTTTATTGACCAAAAGTATACACTACATTATAAAAAAAAAACACACAATTAAGCCAATTGGCGGCCTTATTGCTAGAAAACAAGGCGGTAAGAAAAAGTTATGAAGTAAAGTAGATATAATACAAAGCTACAAATATAATAAAGTGCATAAATAGATACATATATTAAAGCGACAGACAAACATAAATTTATTATTTTGTTATAAAAGAAGTTAGTTTAAAATGCCGGGTGCATTAAGTATTTAAATGTTGATTTGATTATATTTTGAGGATTAATTGTTTAAGTCTGAAACTAACTATTGTATAACGATTCAACAAATTAACCTTCGATCTAAAGTTTAATTTAAAGGTAAACAAAGTCAATTTAAACCTATAATTAATACTCATAGAAAAACACACGAAGCACAAAAAATATTTTTTCTTCACAATTCATACCATAAACCATTAACAGAACAAAAAAAATATGTTATTTAAGCCATTGAAATGTCATCTGTGATATACTAAAAATCATAATGGACACAAAAAAAATCAATATAGAACTTCTAAAACAGACCAGCCCAGCACAATTGAAACAATAGAATCTATAACTACTTAGACACACTTTCACTACTAAAAACAAGTGCCATAAAACAATAAAAAATATATATTAAAAAGCCACATAGAATAAATTAAAAAAAAAACAGATATAAAACTACTTACACGATTCACTTTCAACACTACAAAAGACAGACTGGCCAGTTACAATTGAAAAAAAAAACTATGGAGCTACTCAAATTCTATGCTACGTCGCTGCGTGAGTGAAACCGTAGTGAACTAGTGACGTAACGCATTTTACTTTCAAAAACCCATACATTGATACCTCCATCACTCTCAATTCACTTTCTTTTGAGGTCGTCTAATCGAGTCGACTTCAGCGACGAAAACCAGATTTTAACGATGTAGTTCAAAGTATTTATTGCTGTTATTTAGTTTCGACGAAAACCAGAGGCATATTGACATTTTAGGGTACGAATTACGAAAAAAAGTTTATCTAAACTTTTTGGATAAGCTTGCTGTGAGAAATACAATAGTTGCGTACGGATTAACCTAAATAAAACTCAATAAAAATATACAACATATATTTATGTATGTATGAATTTCTTCGTGTAAAGATAGAGACCTCTTTAAAAATTGTATATATTTTATCGATTCGTGTGAAGAGAATGTGTTGATTTTGTAAAATTTCTGATAACTCCCTAATTCGCGTGTTTTAAATTATTCATTTTTTTATATTATTGCTACCCAAACAATACCAGTTGATCAATAACCATAGTTCACTTTAGAACATTCCCAATTTTTTTTTCAAAATTTTTGGCCAAAGCAGATTGTGTAGCTGCAACGACATGTCTGTATTGATCTATATTTTTAGTTTTGACGTTCATAAATATCACAATGTGATTTAAGTGAATAAATTATTTTCATTTCATTTCATTTCTAATAACTTATTATACCTACCGATAAAAATCAATCCAAGAGAACGCTTTTGTGTTAAAAATAAACCATCGGAACAACACGAGTAATTAGGTAGCATCGTTGTTCTACGTTATCATTAGAATTACTTTGGATATTAATCTGTTTGAATCGAACACAACTTGCATGAAAGCCTTGATTGATATTACACCAGAACAAAAATACTAATACAACACAGACATTACCAGTATTCAAAGCTAATACTTTCTATCAAACGTCACAAGGCGGTACATAGTTGTATGTGCCTATGACGATTCAAGTTTCTTAGATATGTAACTTAGTTCAATAAACATATATTTTACTGAACTGAAAAATTATATATAAAGAGCGAGCTTTGAGTCCAAGAAACGAGACACATTTATATATCTGTGAACAAAGAAATGACTCTTACTGTTGACTCATTAACTATACGTTGTCTTATACCAAGCCAGGTTTAAAATTAGGACAACATTTAACTTTTCGCAAGACTTCGTAAACAGAAAGTTTTCAATCAGTTTTATAAACAACGATCTTTTAACAGACTTAACTCCAATACACCACTTACAGAGAACGAATGTCCCAATGATAAATGACAATGATGAACAATGTGCGATCAAGAGACTATACTTGTTAATAAATAAGTTTAAAAAAATTATACCGACTTCATGATAATACCTATTCAACCAAAATATTATCGTTCAAATTGGTTCATAATCGGCGGAGATATTGCGTATAAAAAAGTTCATCCCCATTTTCCACTCTTGGGGGTTGTTTTTGATTATTAATACACACATTTTAATGGTATTACCTATACCCCGAAAAAAAATTTGTTCAAATTGGTTTATAGTTGGCGGACTTAACAAACATAGAAAAAAAACATACGGTTCGAATTGAGAACCCCTTTTTGAAGTCGGTTGAAAATAGGACAGTCCAGTTACCTTTATACAAGAATAACCACTATAAGACATATCATCTATGTAATATTGTAGCTCAACTGTCCCCTAAACATCATGAAGCCAATTCAAACTTCGGAACTAGAAAAAGTATTTTTATAATTATTTCACTGTACTCAAAACTTCTTCATAGTATTTAGTATATCATTGAACTTTACACACGAGCGATGAGCGGTGCCAAGAGTCATTGTAACCAGTTTTAAAAACGTAGATACTTCGAGACAATAAAGCCGCTAAATTGATTGACAACAGCTGATCTTTGTGGCTGTACTCCAACGCTTTCTTCTGTTCCGGCTTATTTAAATTTTATTACATATCAGCATACACTTTTTCTCTTTAAAGTTTATTCTTTACCGTCCTACGGTCTCTTATACTATCATTTGTCGTAATAGTAAATATACTAGTACCTAGACTATTTCCAATTGATTGATTGATTCGTACATCCTTATGTACGAATCAATCTACAGGTTCCTTCCGGAGCCTATTCAATGCAAACAACGATATATACCTATATCGATTCTATTTTTCATTTATTAAGAATATTAGTATGTACAATGTACATATATGGAAATATTCTACACTATAACAACACACCTAAAATGTATTCCAATGTCTTTCGCAAATCTGGGGGCACGGCTTTGCCAAGTCACTATAATTATAATATAAAGAAAACTATTGGTACAATTAGTAATATAATTAATAAAGATAATTTGAATAGGACTTGGCTTCTATTGGACCTCAGAACTTTTTACGACGGAAAGACTGCATCGAGAGGCTTGGCATTTGTTTACATTTAATGTTTTTCGTGGAATAACATTTTCCTACATAACCTATGGCCTATGGGTATTCCATAAGATACCATTTCCCAACTATAAAGTAGGAATGTCGTAAATTAATAAGTAAGTGTTAAAATTCGTCGGGCTGACTTATTTAATCAATATCTTTGTTTAATTATTAATTTACCGTGATATAATGAAGACAGATAGTATCTAGTAACGTGGCGTGATTGTCGCGTGTGTGTCGTATGATCGTCATGGCTTCACTCCACTGTGTCTTGGTGTTCACTATACGATAATAGAAATGCGTTCGTAATCCACGTCATAAGATAGCTAATTTACTTTCGCGTTATTTAATTGTTCAGCAGTTTAATGTAGACTTTTTCTCGTGTTGACTTTTTTAAAAAGTGATATTTCTATTTGTATTGTAAATGAATTTTTACATTTTTATATGTAACCTATTAGGCTATTGTAAATCTGAGCGAATTGTGTCGGTGGCGTATATGTGTCATGATTGGATGAAAAAGGCTCCTGAAAAACAGTATTTACTATCTTGGGAGCCTGGGTAAAATATTTTGTAAATCACCTTATTATGGAAATAAATTATTATTATTATTATATTATGTCAATCTTTATATATTTTTTGTGAGAATCAATGGATGCGTCATAAATAAAGGAAGGGTGTCAGAGTATTGCCAGTGAAAGTAAACTAGGTGGGTAAATCGGGGGCGCGTAATATTGGTAATTTTCACGTACACAAGGGTAGTAACACTCCTAGAATACCATCGTCAAATCAGATCAGACGTTAGTTGTTTATTGTACGATAATGGGAGCCGCTAGAACTTATACACCCTGTTCTCAATCCTCAAGTATATTTACTCTATGTTATGTTGGGTACCCAATATTAATGTATCTACCATCAACAATAATTTATATTATAGTTAAAAGATATGTTATACACCTACAAATTAACCGAAAAAAGCACAGCAGCGGCAGCACATATACATACAAGTCAAAACGATAGAAAAGAGATAAATAATAAAACCAACATGAAAAAAAAAATATAGTTTTGTTAGTTGCGCGTGAAAGCGCCCGCAACCAATCTATTAAAGGTAAGACGTCCCAATTAGGATGTTTTTGCTTCTTCAAAATTTTGCGCGTATAACATATCGATTTAATATAATATCATTGACCATCGTTCATACTTCATATGAGTAAAATGTGATTCTTTAGGTTTGATTTTCTGTGACTACTTTTCGCTTTTGTAAATTCCTTCTAGCAGTAAAATTATATTTTTTTTTTAAGACGTTTTACGGTCTCTAGAATCCGAATTTAGTAAAATCATTTTCAAGGTACATAAAAACTATGACCTAAGACGTCGTTACGATGCAAAAAGTATTTAAACTAAACATTCAAGTTCCAACGCTTTCAGTAAGAAACGAGTATTTGCTTTTCAAATTATTACGAACTGAAAATCCTAACGAGGTAAGCACGCTTTGAAAATCGTAGGCTATGTGGGTAGTAAATTTACTTTCACATATAGGTACGTCTTCTGCAAAAGTATATTACCTACCATACAAACCAAATTACAAGTCATCGTATGACTAAGTGACGTGATAAGAAGCCATAATATCATTAGTAATTTTTACAGAAAATAATAATAATAATAATTCTTTATTGACAAAAAGATGAAAACACCTAAAAATAAAGATGAAAATTTCAGCAAAAAAGTGTTTTGAAAATTGGCGGCCTTATCACTATTAGTGATTTCTTACAGGGAACTGATTACCGCAAAAAATACCTATTAAAGCAATGACATATTTTAGTGTTGAGATGTTCTAGAGATTTTGAATGTGTTTTTATAAATATGCTATCGACTGTACCCATACATTTAATTACATTCGTTATATTGGTTTATGTAAAAAGCAATAAAAATAGCAACAAAAACGTTTTATTTTTAGGTCAATATGCTTAATTAACATATTATCAGTAATTCTGTAATTCATTTACGTTATCGCATAAAGCGAAAACAATTCCTTAAACAGTGTAATTTATGAAGAAATGTATCTAAAACGTCTTGTAAAGATATATCGTCAATATATTAATATTATATTCAGATCTATCTTAGTTTATGAAAATGTTAAATTTGAGTTTGAGTTTTGAATTTTAAAAATTGATAGTAGCGCTGTTTAAACGTCTTCAACACTTATTGTTTTTTATACTTATTTCATTATAAATAAGTTTATTGAGTACTAGCTGACCCGTGCCTACTTCGTTGGGCATAAAATTATTGTTAACAATCCTTTTTTATATAAACACTAGCTGCTGCCCGGAACTCCGTCCGCGTGGACTTTCATATAAACTTTG
>JADANM010006423.1:6714260-6745008 GCA_026213755.1 Eurema hecabe
CGTTAGTTGTTTATTGTACGATAATGGGAGCCGCTAGAACTTATACAACCTGTTCTCAATCCTCAAGTATATTTACCTTATGTTATGTTGGGTACCCAATATTAATGAACCATCATCAATGATATTATAGTTAATAGATATATTAAAACACCAACAAAGCAACCGAAAAAAATGTTCCACACATACCTCACACACATCCTACATATAGTAGGTATGTTAAAACGATAGAAAAGATATAAATGATAAAATCAACATGAAAAAAAATATAGTTTTGTTAGTTGTGCGTGAAAGCGCCGGCAACCAATCTATTAAAGGTAAGGACGTCTTACAATTAGGATGTTTTCTTCTTCAAAATTTTGCGCGTATAACATATCGATTTAATATAATATCATTGACCATCGTTCATACTTCATATGAGTAAAATGTGATTCTTTAGGATTGATTCTGTGACTACTATATCGCTTTTGTAAATTTCTTCTAGCAGTAAAATCATATAAGAGACGTATTACGGTCTCTGGAATCCGAATTTAGTAAAATCATTTTCGAGGTACATAAAAACTATGACCTAAGACGTCGTTACGATGCAAAAAGTATTTAAACTAAACATTCAAGTTCCAACGCTTTCAGTAAGAAACGAGTATTTGCTTTTCAAATTATTACGAACTGAAAATCCTAACGAGGTAAGCACGCTTTGAAAATCGTAGGCGATGTGGGTAGTAAATTTACTTTCACATCTATATGTGTACATCTACATGACATACCTATGTATGTCGGCTGCAAAAGTATATTACCTACCATACAAACCAAATTACAAGTCATCGTATGACTAAGTATCGTGATAAGAAGCCATAATATCATTAGTAATTTTTACAGAAAATTTTACATTTTACAAAAACTTTATTGTCAAAAAGAAATACACCTTAAAACTAAAGATGAAAATTTCAGCAAAAATGTGTTTTGAAAATTGGCGGCCTTATCACTATTAGTGATTTCTGACAGGGAACCGATTACCGCAAATACCTATTAAAGCAATGACATATTTTAGTGTTGACATGTTCTAGAGATTTTGAATGTGTTTTTATAAATAAGCTATCGACTGTACCCATACATTTAATTAAATTCGTTATATTGGTTTATGTAAAGAGCAATAAAAATAGCAACAAAAACGTTTTATTTTTAGCTTAATATGCTTAATTAACATATTATCAGTAATTCTGTAATTCATTTACGTTATCGCTAAAAGCGAAAACAATTCCTTAAACAGTGTAATTTATGAAGAAATGAATCTAAAACGTCTTGTAAAGATAGATCGTCAATATATTAATATTATATTCAAATCTATCTTAGTTTATGAAAATGTTAAATTTCAGTTTGAGTTTTCGATTTTAAAAATTGATAGTAGCGCTGTTTAAACGTCTGCAACACTTAATGTTTTTTTTTTTATACTTATTTCATTATAAATAAGTTTATCGAGTACTAGCTGACCCGTGCCCACTTCGTTGGGCATAACATTATTGTTAACAATCCTTTTTTTATATAAACACTAGCTGCTGCCCGCAACTCCATCCTTAAAACCCTTTTTACAGTAAAGTTAAAAAGTAGCCTATGGTTCTAGACAAGCTGTCAAAATTTCATTACATTCGGTTCAGTAGTTTAAGCGTGATGTAAAGACGGACAGACAGACAGAGTTACTTTCGCATTTATAATATTAGTATGGATGACACTCAGCAATAATGTGGTTTTCTATTGGTGAAAGAATTTTTATAATTTAACAAACACACAAACTTTACTTCTTTTTACTATTAGAGTAGGTATAGAAAAAAATATGTGCTTACGCCCTTAGAAACCCTCGCTACAATCGCCTCATTTTGATGGAAAGCTTTTATCAAAATTACGAACGACGAATCGAGAAAAAAGCATAATTAATCTCCTTTAGACGCGATTTAAAACAAATTGCAATGCCTTAATCTACCGATTATTTCTCGAGAAACTCTTATATCGAATATTTAGGTACTTTTGAAAAATCTAATCATATATTGTAGGGATGGGTCTCTATGATATATTATTACATATTTAGAAATTATTATTTTGTTTTACATTAAGGTTTTCTTCAAAACCGTTATTTTCAAGAAAGGTATCGTAAATCGGGCACTATAAATGACTAGATTTCTATTTCTTATTTTGAGACTATCGGCTGGATAATTAAATTCATGTTCAAGGGACGATATCTAAAGATCTCTAAATTGTTTCAGCAGTTCTAAACATTAACTCTTGTATCAGCATAAACTCGCTTCCATTAACAGTTATAGTTATATTTACGAACTAGTAAAGCCCAGCGGTTTAACTCGCGTTGAACAATACCGGGATGCGAAGTATAAATATTATGTTACTCAGTGGTAATGTAGCATTCTAATGAAATAAGAATGTTTAAAATCGGTCCAGGACTTTTTGAGTTTATTCGTTACATACAAAAAAAACTTTCCACTTTATAATATTTGTGTAGAAGTGTCGATCACAATGTATCTATATATGGAAATCACTATATACAGGCAGTAATAGATACAGGCACATACTACGGCGAAGGGAATGTCAATTAATATTTCAATTAAGCTAGGAAAGATGGCCTGATTCTTCGCCCCTAGTGTTCAGTGTAGAAATAATTGTATGACACGAAAGAACATTGGTGCGTAATAAATTGATTTCCACGTGAATGCAAGCAGACGTTGTTTTTTAGTTATTTATATTTTTTTCGTTATTTGTACATTGCAAGTAACCAACTATATTTTATGCTGTCACGTCTAAAATTTCTGAAGCTATTATAATTTTCGTACATATTTTTGTTAAAAGAAAACGTCCTGTACATTGCCTACCATTTATGTCGAAATAAATAATATAAACGGCTTGAAAACATAAGCAATATCTTATATTCTGGTAAAGTTACCACATACAACATTATATATTCTCTGTAATAATTTATGTCATATCTCAAAGATCGAAATCATAGACAATATTTCAATGATATGAACATTTATGTTTTCCCCGAAAAACCATTCTGTGCTCCTATTTCTGACAAACTGAAACCAGTGAAGCAAATGTGTGGCTCCTGAAATACAGTTTATCACTAGTTCGGGAGCCTATGGGTTCATATTATATGTATTTTATATTACTCAAAAAAAAAAAAAAATAAAGTCAAACCTAGTCTACTTGAGACACACTCTAATATGATTTTTGTTTGAGTATTATTACTCGTAATCAATCTATTGTGTGGTATAAATAATGAATATTACATTGACCCGATGAGCCAAGTGCGCGAGCCAAATAAAACTGTGACACGTCATTAGTGTCTGATAGTAATCGTAGTACATATTATATGTACCTACAAAGTTCTGTACTATTCTTTGAAGATACTGTAGGTAAAATTTTTTTGAAAAATACATGTTAGTTTCCAAATTCTGTATTTAATACTTTAAATGAAAAGAATTTCATTGAAATATTATAAGTGTAAAATAACTAGTTTATTCGTTTTAAATATAAAAGCAAACAAAATATGTAATGCAATATATTTATTCCATCGGAACATAGTCTCTGGGTCGACTAAAAAGATATCCAGGCCTTAACAGTCTCTCAAAATTCAAAATAAGGTCAATCAATTTGTAAATTTTAAATACAAACTAAGTTATCCTTCCTTGTTATACATAAGTGTTAAGGCTCAATATCAAAAAAAAATTTGATATAAGAGTATCAGTCTTTATTTATAACTTAAAATAGATTAAAATTAGTCAACAAGTATAGGCTTGAATTTATTATTGTAATCTTTAGTATTATTCCTTATCTTTATAATTTGTAGAATTAATGTAGTGGTTAAATTAATTATCATTCTGTTAAGATAAATTACAATACAAAGTACAAACTAATATAATAACATTATATTTTGGTAAAGAAAATATAATGGTTTCTCATTTCATTAAATTAAATAGGTATGTTAAAAGAAAATTTAATTAATTTTTTATCTATATGCTGTGAAATATAATCAAAAATATGATGCAATAGTTAGATTATTATTATACATCAATCTGATTCTTTTGATAAAGATAAATCATTCTACAATTTAAAGTTATGTTATCTTTATAAACCTATTCAATGTAGATTTATCGATTATGTATATTTGTCTCCACTATCATTTTTACATTAATATGCTTATTGGAACTCATACTCTATTGGTATGTTATTTTTGGGTAAAATAAAAATGGAATGGAAAAATTATTGTGAAATATAAATAAATTATTATTATTATTATTAATAAAACTTTTAAAAAATTTTGAACAAGCATTATATTAAAAGAAAGTGTGTTTATTTTCTAGAAAATATCTATTTTATATGACACAGCATTAAGTGACAAAATCAAGAGTGAGCAGTGAGCGGTAACACAACTTAAATAAAGAACCATACTAACTTTGTACATGGATCTAGCAAAAACTATACATAGTTGTTATTTTCACGCTATGCGGGACCAAATAACTCCTCTAGACACAAACAGGACTGAAAACCTAACTAAATGTAGCAGAACAAAAAAAAAACAAAAACAAGCATGATGCAAATCGCTGAATCAAAATCACACATCAACATACAACTAGTGATATACCAGCTCATTTTTGTTGCCCGATGTCCGCTGGCCTCGCTTCCTGCATTCTGCTCGCAGTTGTTCCTTGTTCATAGACGCCAGAGCCTCCGGGCTTAAGTTCTGACGAACTTTGCCATTGTCAGACACAGAGTTTTGACGCGGTATAGCAAGAGAGGCAGCTTGGTTACGCGCACGTCGAGTGCTAGCGAGCTTTGTCATTATTCCACTTATGTTTCACTAAGCTTAAGCTACATACATATCTTCGTTCTAAGCACTTTATCTCTCCAGTCTTGGTTTGCACAAATATCACATAAGCAAGTTCGTTATTTGATAATAAAAACAAAATAAAGGATGTGTTTAATCAATATTGTTGAACTATTTAAAATACATGTATCGAAGACTAAAGGCTGAATAGACGTTTTAATTGCTAGCAGCAATGTTAACCTTTGAAACTTCGTTATAACTCAGAATATTGATTTTAAAACCATGTTCACTGAAGTGTATCTTCTATGTTATTTGAATAATTAATAAATGCTTATACATGTCATTAATCAACACTTACTATAGTAAAAAGCCACTGTCAGCCCCTAGTTAAATAAGCATAATAAATTAGTACTTTCATTCGGGACAGTCAGCAGAATTTGATGCAATTTCTAACCTAACAAAAAAAATAACCAAAATATACTTACATCAACTAATAAAGCCACGAATTAAATTAATATTCTTTTGTATTAATTAGCATATTTTTGTAAAATCTAGTGCCGCACAAAATTTAAACACCTTATTCTTTGTAAAACACTACACTCCTCATCAATAGCCAAGTATAACTGACGAGTGTTACCAGTTGGCACTTGGCAGTTTGTCTTTATAAAATATCTATCATAATATTATTAAAAATATAAATAAATTATGAAAAATCGTTTAGCGTTCGAATGTCGATAAAATGAATAAATAGACTTTTTTTTAACTATTATGATAAGATGAAACATTAGTTCTTTAAAATTCTAACACGTTAAATTTGTATGACAATTTTTTTTACAATGGTAACGTTTTAATACTGACGTGTTTTAAATTTATAGAGTAAAATAAGTTACAGATTATAAATAAAATTTAGTATATATACAGATTCAGATATTGTCGAATAAAATATTCGATAAATATTGATTATTTTTAAGTAATATTAAGTGAGAAAAGAATAACTACACAACGCAGTATTGTTTTAAAAGTGTTACTATCAATAAAATACAACAACCCCACCAAATAATATTAGAATTAAATTATACATTAAAATTAACATAATATTTTCATTGTTTATTCTTATGGAAGTTATGTAGGTAAACGCTATACGTGCCAAAAAGTAGGTAATCGGCAGTAAATTAAATGATTCAGATGTAGTACGCGAATTTACTGCAACTGATCTTCGAATATCTTGATAATAATATTGCAGGTATGTCTTATTAAGATAAATAAAAATTACTACTTTTATACCCTGTTGCGCATCTACAAACATAACTTCGATCAACAACAAATAATTCGCTTTTGTTCTGTTTTCGCATGCGCCATTTATTTATTTAAATCCGGGCCACGTCCCAGCATCTAGTTATCTCTAGACGTTCATCCGAAGAACATTGGGGTGTTAGAACAAATAATTGTTCTCTCAACAGGTACCTAATATTATTTTCCTTTTTAATTGGTTTTGATCGTCTTAGTTTTTAATCTATATCAGTATAAATTTGTGTATTTATTATAATATGTAGATGTGTAGGGAATAGAATGATAGTAATATGCAAAATTATATTATTTTATGTTTTTAACAACAGTGTTTATATAATTGTATACCTTTTTTATAACGGCAATTATTTAAATTAGGTGCAGGTAGACTTAAAAAACATTTTTTATGATTAGTTTAGAACAATTACCAATTACATTTTGTAATATTGCGTATACTACAGAGTATAGACGGTACGAAATATTTTTTCTTTGTTTGGTTTTAATTTTGTGAATGTAGTTAATTCAAATGTCGGCTTTTCTGTTCATCGAAGAATTATTAGAATTAATTACCTTTCTCTTTGCCGTTATGAAAGAAGTATAAAATATAAACAATTGCAAAACGATCGTTATTCAAAGAACTTTTTTTGTTTAGTATTATTAAATTACCAATACACACATTTTAAACTTGCCGCTCCCCGCGGTTTTACCCTCGTACTTCGTAGTTCCCTTTCCTGAGGCAATACCGGGACAAAAAGTATCCTATGTTTTAATCCAGGGTATCATTTATCCACATACAAAATTTCAACTAAATCGGTCCAACCGTTTGCTGTGAAAGAAAGACTATTAATTACATATACACTTTCCCCCATTAATTAAAATGATATTAAAGCCTAAAGGGTTAAAATAATACCAACTTTTTGGGTGTTTTTTGCAATCATTTTTTTTTTCATAAATTGATTAGAGCGCAAATTAATGGTTTCAATCACAATGTATGAACAGATCTTTTAGAAATAACACACACTGCATCTGTGGGCGGGCGGCCAGCGCCTGCTGAGAAAGGACATAGAAACGTGCAAAAATATTCTCCGCGGTGAACAACTTCTTTGCTGATTCGCCTTTGGTGAATCAGCTGAAAGGCATTATGGTTCGTTTTTTAAATACATATTCTTCTAGAAACTTCCACAGAAGTTTTTTTCTATGTTGCTAGATTCTCACAGACTATTAAATAATACTAAAAAGTGGCGCTGTATTAAAATGAGCAACATTAAATATTATTATGACTGCTGAAGTATGAGTTATTGATAATGTAAATAAATAGTTCTTAAAGTCCCAAGTCATTCTGCTAGACCATGGCTTTACACTGCCGAATGCCATAGATTAATCTCAAAAATTGGCGCAGAAGCAACACCCATACAATTGATCGATATTCTTTCCCAAAGACTCGACAAACAAGTAACTCGGACCCAGGCCCTCCAGATGAAAACCAAGAAAACCGCGGGCCTCCTGTCGTGAACCTTGCAGTGAGTCCTTCAGAAAGGTAACAATTTATATCTTAAGGTACAATATATGTATATCTTTTCTAGCTGAAAATTACACATTAACTTCTTTAACTGGCAAATTGAACAGTACTGATACAACAGTTTAATAAAAGCTTCCTTTACAAATAAAACTTATCTCTCTAATGACGGAACACTGAAACGCAACTTGAATTTAAGTACAACTTAAACCGGTTCGATTTGACAGTTCGCCATACAAGTCTTAAGGCGTGTTTAAATTTAATTTGCGTATGAGTATTTTGCCGTATATCTCTTAAATGTGTTGTACATATATGATACAAACCTTCTACTTGAAACACTATCGCAAAAAAAAACCACATGAAAATCGGTTGCGTAGATTTTAAGATAAGAGATAGGTAAAGCAAACATAGAGATTAGAGACGGAAAGATGAAAGCGATTATTCTAATATACCATGAAATGTAATTAAGTATATTTAATAATATGTCTTATTTTAAGTTATATCTGAGTGTACATAACTTAAAATTATACCTATTATACTATTAGGTATTATATTATTATTATAATGACATCCAGCCACACGTCAGACCGGTCGATCACGCCGCCGCGTCGTCAGGTCAGCTTCTTGAAGCCGGCTGCAAACACTACTTTGGACAGAAAAGCTTCTATCATTGATGAAACTACGGGTATCACTCGCACGCAGATGAAAGGTGATTTATCAAACCCCTAGAATTGCTATTACTCTACCAAGAACCACAGTAGATTTAATACGCAGTGAAGACATTTCAAAGTAAACAATTCTTCCACATTTATAGGGAATTTTTACAGTTACATAAATAATAAATATAATAGTTTTAGCTTCAGTTACGGCAAGCAAAAAATATTTAAAAGATTTACCTGAATATTATCTAAATACTGTCACAACTCTTGTACCTTTCGGCAGAATTCCGCGAAGCGTTCCGTCTCTTCGACAAAGATGGTGATGGGACCATCACTAAAGAGGAGTTGGGTCGTGTGATGAGGAGTCTGGGCCAGTTCGCCAGGGTCGAGGAGCTGCAGGACATGCTACAGGAGGTGGATAGCGATGGTGAGAGAATTTTGAGTTTAGTCTTAAACGGGGTGTATAATATA
Source organism: Eurema hecabe (assembly GCA_026213755.1). Lineage (NCBI taxonomy): Eukaryota > Metazoa > Arthropoda > Insecta > Lepidoptera > Pieridae > Terias > Terias hecabe. The sequence goes on from JADANM010006423.1 coordinate 6,723,019, forward strand.
TTTGCCTTTGCTAGAAAGATTTTTAGGGTGCGTTTAGATAATGATTCTGAAGATAAGTTTATGTCGATAAATATTGGGTTTCGTATTTTTTATTTACATACTAGATAAACGGAGCGAGCCCAGGAGATGCAAAAAAATATGCTTGATATATAAAAACTTTAATTATAAAAGAATACAAGATTACTAAAACTAACTTAATATTAAATCAGTGACGACTGCTCGAAGTGTGAGCACGAAGTGAAGAGTTGCTGGGGTGGCTCAGGCGGCGATCCTCGATGGCCATCTGGGTGGTCCGATGTCCCAATTGCATGTTTCAATGCATCGCGGTGGTCGCGGTACCGCGAAACACACCTGTGTGATGTTGCCCAATTCGGTATTGCTAATTCGGCAATACCTTAGGGTTCCGCTACCATAACTTACTACTATGCATTGTTTAAAAAATAAAAAATACAGCAATTTATTTTTACTATGACATTATTTCTATTGACCATATTATGTGAATGAAAGTGAAAAATTTCCAGGCCTAAAACATGTTCAGCGATACCCCCTTTGCACAGGGACTTAAGATTGTAATAATTCTGTCCTGTCCATTTAATGTTTTAGTCTCTAATTATGAAGTGTTTTGGGTATTGTTTCAATGCATGTCTTATGTGCTCTTCATCAATTTTTGTTTTTTTTTATTTCTTTCGTTTCTTCTAAACTGCACATACTTCTCCAGGCGATGGCAACGTCAGTTTCGAAGAGTTCGTGAACATCCTCTCCAAGTCCATGTCAGGGTCGGGAGGGAACACCAGCTCCGCAGAGCAGGAGGAACGGGAACTGCGAGACGCCTTCAGGGTTTTCGACAAACACAACCGAGGGTACATCTGCGCGTCAGACCTGAGGGCAGTTCTGCAGTGCCTTGGGGAGGATCTGTCTGAGGAGGAGAGTGAGTGACTTGTTGGTTTTCTTACAAATTTATGATTTACTTTGATGTGAAGTAGATAGAGAATAATAGGGTGTTTAGAATCTTAGACGATCGCTTGGCGCAGTGGTAGCACATAACTGTCTGCGCGAAGGATCGTGGGTTCGATCCCCACACCGGAAATATATATTTGTGATTTACATTTGTATTTTACTGGGGTCTGGGTGTTGCTATGTATTGTATGTATGTATTTACAAAAGTATGTATATGTAATTTATTCCGTTATCGAGTTGCCATAACACAAGCTTCTGCTTAGCTTGGAACTAGATGGCGCTGTGTATTAATGTTCTGATAATATTTATTTTATTTATTTATATTTCAGCGTGTAGGGTAATATTCTCGAACATTTAGGCCCCACTTGACAGGATGTGCCTAGTGTGGGGTCCAATGTGTATTTATTATCTGTTAATCAGTTTTTTGTTTAACTAATAAATTTTTATTATTATTTACGAATAACAAAATCTATATGTAAATATGACAATGTAACAGTTTTAAAGATTCTTTGTGGTGCAAAATTTACCCATATTCAACACTAGTTAACAAATCGGACACTATATACAGAGAAATTTCAACTACATTCAGTCCAGTCTAAGGTTACAAAAACAACTAAATGTTTAATTGACGCTTCTCCCATTTGAACAGACGGTTGACATGAATTAAGTTTTAATGTTAGATAATACCTATTATATTGTAAGTCAATTTGTGATTTGCTTATGTAGTTAGTGTAAATTGGTTTCAGTTGAAGATATGATCAAGGAAGTCGATTCTGATGGCGACGGACGTATAGACTTCTTAGGTAAGCCTATCATACTTAATAATAATTTCCTCGATTCGAACTTATCCTTTACCGTTGAGATTTATACGTACCGTTAACGTTGAGAGTTTGTACAAGTATTATCTGCTAGCCAAAAGTATTTATAAAGGCTTTCCAAAATTACGCATATAATTATACTTTTTACCTACTTAAAATTAACGTTAAGTCAAATTTAAGTACGTCTCAAGTCTCAGATCTTTGACAGATGTCTATTCTAAATGAAAGACGTGCTTTGTGTCGAACTTTTATTTGACTAGCTAAAGCCTTCCTCGATAAATGGTATTTTCAATAAAAGATTTTTCAATTCGAACCAGGAGTTCTTGACATTAGCGCGTTCAACAAACAAGCAAACAAACTCTTCAGCTTTATAACTTAGTAAAGATATGCGATTCAAATCTCGAAGGATATGTGGGAAGGAAGGAGGATGTAACCTTCCACTGAACCAAAGGGAGGATCCTCGACCAGTCGAACCACTGACTGGCCAGCCGTTAGGCCCCGATGGTTCGATGTCGAGAAGTTGTATATATGCTAAGTCTCGGAAAAATATCGTAAGCGCGATTCAGACTCGGCGCATGAATAGCGGTCGCTACAGATACAACAAATGTAATTGTACCAAAGTTCATTATTAATTGCGCGTTGCGTGCCCCCTGCACTTCTAAGACAGAAAATTTATGACCAACAGATTTAACGACACTTTTTGCTATAGCTGTAAACTTTTTTTCTTTGTCCATCTCTCTATTTCTCATAAAAAGCAAACCCACCATTTTTCTTTTGTCTAATTTCGTAAAATAAGTTATCTTCTGCTAAATGGATATTTAAATATTTATAGAGTTCGTAAGGGCTTTGGGGGAGCCCGAAGACGCTTGTGATGATGAAGAAGACGAGGATTTGATAGAACCAGACTTGCTCCAACAGAGATCGCTTCTAGCTATATAAAGCTTCGAAATTTTCGCCTAATTATAGTGTCATTTTAAATTTATTTTGAGGTTATTAGATACATGTACTTTAAAATTTTAGGAATTAATATTCTCGTAGTTATAATTGTGTATGAGGTGGTTTTTTGGTGAAATTTTGGTAGAATTTCGCATACATATAATACCTTAGATGTCAAATTTGTTGTTTTAGCAATAGTTTTGATAATTTGAGTTAAAGCCATATTTATTTTGGACACCAGCCATATTATTATGTATTATTAATTAATTCGCGATAAAAAATTAATACTTACCTAATTAATATTTTTATATAAGGATGTATTTAGCTATTTTTATCAAAATTGCAGACTTAAAACCACGTAATTGCAAGCATATGAAAGACAAAACTTAGAAATAGGTAAATACTTTGTAACTTCTACCTTTTAAACTCTTTAAATTAATAAAAAATAATTACCCATGTCTATTTACCTATTTAGAGTAATATTATAATGTACTTCATATGATATTTTTCTAGTTTCTCTTAATCTATCTCATACAGTGAAATCTGGATAATGGATTCTCAAATCTCAATGGCTCAAAAAAACGACTAACATTTCTTAAGGCTAAATTCTAAAGTGACATTTACCCGCCAACTAAAATGTTACTCAAATTAAAGTGCGACTTAAACCTTCTTTTGACAGTTACTCTTAAATTTTGACAGTTTACAATGATGTCAATAAAACTAAGCTCAAAAAAGGGTAAAATGGGGAAATTCCTTTTCGAGGAACCACCATTTAACTAGGTTTCACTGAAGATGAATTTTAATAAAAAAACATAATGGTACTTATTGTGATACGGTTGTGAATGCAGCCTACATTATTATAAAGAAAAAAGATATATGTCTTTATCTTAAATATATCTGTCTTCTTTCAAGTGGCACGACTCAGGGTAAAGTCGTGCCATAAGCTCATCTCTTACGAGACATCATTGCATTTTGGTTTGATGTATAGTAATTAATATATATATTAATGCTCAATGCTGAAAAATCAGTTTTTGAGTCTCTTACCAACCTCAATCGCCCGCCATAGCAATTCAATTTTAATGTTGCCATATCTAGTATATTCTCTTTCAAATTATAACATTAATACATGTTTATAATATAGACATTAAGAATCGCTTATTTTAAAATTATTTTACGAATTTAATAAAATTATGTATTATATTGACTTTCATTAGACATTTTAAAATTTATAGATATAAGATTAACATAATTAGACCATTTTGAAATCATATCTCTGTTTTAAAATAAAATTGTATTACAACGAAGTAAATAAGTATTTAAGATATAAAATGTATGCGAGAATATTTACCTTTTAACGATTTTTCTTCATCTGAATAAAATTGACCAAGACGGTATTGTCGCAATATTGGTGTTTTATTTTTGCCATGCTATTGCATTTTCTATACTTTTATATAAAAATATTAAACTGTTTGTCTTATAAAATTCTAAACAGATAATAATATGAGGGTCTTATAAGTCCGAAGTCATGCCTATGTTCATGCATTAGGAATGAACATTACAATTTCGCATGCGTACACAGATAAAACGATGCAGACAGCATAATACTCGAGAACAGCTATTTCGATTCTTTATGAATTGTATTATTATGTTAGTATTTATCCCAAACAAGAGTGAATATAATTCAAAAAATTGGACAGAGTCAGAGGCTAGTTTCTATCTGACATAACCGCCTCCTCGTCGCCGAGTATGCGGTATTCCCCCTATAAAGAAAAGGAAGAAATAAAACACGATATAAAATTTCAATAGCATATCAAAATCTTTATTTACACTTATAACAGTCAGTAATAGATTCCTTTTAACTTTAATTGATAACATGGTAGAGTATGAGGTATTACTGGTATTTTTTTATATACCTAAGTACGTTAGAATGCATTTTCAAGACATTGCTAATATGAGTCCTGGCATATACAAACTTTTTAGTCAAGATATTTTATTTTGATAGCCGCCGGAAATAAGACAAATTGGTGTAGTATAAATTTTCAATTTTGAATCTGTAGACTAAAAAGTAGAGAGCCAGGGCGCTAACAAATTAAATGCCTTTTACGTTAAATGTATGTGTATGTATTGTAGAATGTTACCAGGTTGTAAAAATAATGTTGCTATTATCAATATAAATTGATTCTTAATTTAACGGTGTAAGAATTGTTTGGCTCATTTCTTATTAATTATATTGACGCATAATAGCACATTGAAACCTTTGTAGAATGAACTTTTATGTTTAATTAATTCAATTAAAAAAATCAGAAAAGATCCAATGTCACTGATTCTTTCATTTCTTCACAAACCAAAGATGTCGTTAATTCTATAACAAATATTGATCATAAACCAAAGATGTCGTTAATTCTAATACAAATATTGATCAAATACATAAAAGTTGGTTTAACAGTAGCCAAGTAGGGCTGTTAAATTACTTACTAACAGGGCAGTGACCTTTTGCAAATACCTATAGACATACAATTTTAACATATGACAATCATATAAATCATTTACTTGTAAAATAATTCTTTCAAATAATTATAATAATAATCATACTATTAAATTATCATTCGGATACATTTATTAAAGAATATTACCTTCTTAGTACTTCAAATATTTGTCTTTTCTTTAATTAACAAGTCTCTCATAGGTTCGTAATTCCTGTTGAAATATATGATTATGTGAATTCATTAAAAAAACACCAACAAATGCAATATTTGTTATTAATATATTTAATATATTTAATAGATTTAATAAACACTTTTTGTTTCTCTTATTTATTTTCACTCTACATTCATTGCGTTGAAAAAAAGTGATATGTTCAAAATGGGCGCCGTACAAAGATGGCGGATTATATAACCTCACTTTAATTCAGTTAATAATATACTACATGGCTTAATACACGATTGGTTTTTGCTTAAATAGTATTTTTATATAAAAAAAACCTCTAAGCAAACAGATACACTTTAGCTACCAACTTGGTCGAAATTTTTAATTCGAACCTATATCTATATAGCAAAGGTTTATCTACACGAATAGGAAAAAAAACTTATAATTTTTCGTTCAATTTGAACAATGCTTATTGAATCAATGTATACTTATAACATCTGGTTCATTTGAACGGGCTTTGGTGGACTTTTAAGCTTAGTAAATACATAGTAAATTAACCAATATTAATTTTCTATAAAAATATTTGTATAAAGGTTTATGATCGAAAAATCTATTTAAAAATGTAAATTGTATTTTGCAACATATCGATATAGGTCCGCGCTCAAAACCGTAACACAACTACATAGCACCTTTACCGGCTAGTGATGTACTTGGGCTCCATATGACCGGTGTCGCTGAGCGAGCGTAACACTACATTACCGTTTGGTAATATCGAGAGCCAAGTGATCGACGCGTGGTTCAACGATATCCTGAGCCAAGCTTCTGGAGGGAATTGAAGGGCTCTGAAAATTATAAAAAAAGATAATAAGTTCTAAATATAACCCAAGTACTATTTAAATGAAGAATCAAAAAGAAGACAGAAACTGTTATATAATTATTGTTTCGGGACTATTTTCTACAAAATATATGTTATCTACTATTTCTCTTTATAAGTAGTAATAGTAGTAGTAGTAGTTTATAGTATTAAAAATTAAAATAGTATTGCTACTTATTAAACTATTTGAAATACATGGCTGGAATCACCCCCTTCAAATAACAATCATATAATTATATACATCAATGACTGAACATAATACTTTTAAAAATTAAAAACAAAATATTGGGACAGCTTCAATGATATACTCACTTGCAAACGAAGAATCGTATCACGTTCGCGTGACAAACCAACAAAGTGTATGTATCTTGCGTTTGCTCAGGCGGAGCTCTGTAGAAATACCTCCTAAACGCCGCCTCTATCCTTGCACTGTCCTGGAAGAACTGCTACAGATACCAAACCATACCGCATTACTATACTGGCCCAGTGTTACCATTTTTTAAAATTAAAATTTTGAAAACTACTTTTACAGATAAAAAAATATTTTGATGTAAGAATTGACAGCTAGTTTTTACAGATTAAAATTACTTTTGGCGTATAACATGACAGTTACTTTCATTGATAAAATATTTTGACACTTTTTTCCCAGGGTCAAAATATTATGATTACTAAAGAGGTTTTATAATTTATGCTATTGTTCAATGTCAACAATCAACATGTACAATTCCAAAAACAAATAATTACTCATTCAAAATACTATATTCACTATTGTTAACTGGTCAGTAATGTAATGAGGTTTTAGTTTAAGTAACATATTACTATTTCATAACTTAATCAATGGATTGGTATTGTGAACTCACGCAAGAGGTTTTTATTCTTTTATTTTTGAGTTAAAATAATATGACTCCATAGGCAAATAAACTTCTAAAACAAATTTAGTATTCGCTCGTTAAAAAGGGATTATCCTGATGGTACAAATTTAATAAGTTTTAAGGTAGTATAGTAAAATGTTACTTCTTTATTCAATACACAATAATGACATGGAAAATGTAGCAAATGCAAGAAAAGCTAATTATAGATAAATTATATAATATGTGCAATTAATTCAATTTCATTCATTCTGTATTAATTTAGATAAATCAAACTAACATGCACATTAAAATATGAAATACATAATTGATATCAAACATAATGTGATAATTAAGACATTTAACATCATGCTGAAAACCTACACGATAAGAAAATTGGAAAATGCAATGTCCAGTTGAACAAGTATTATTCATATCAGTTCATGCAATTTTGCTATTTATAATTAATGTACAAATCAGTAAGACTTTAATGCTCTCACAGACATGGCAAATGTAATAAAATTTGATGTAGATCAAGCAAGCAAGCAAGTGTTGCTCAAGGTGGATCTACACCAAGCGAGCGAATGCTCATTCTATCCCCACCATGTCAAATTCTTCTAGTGTAAACAGGCATAGAGCATTCTCGCGTTGTTCTTAGTGCGATCGCAAAGATTCTATAGAATATTTTAAGAATGCTCGCTCGCTCGATGTTAACGGCGCAAGAGCGTGTAAACAGTTGCTTAGAACATTCTAGCGTGTTCGGACGCGCTCGCTCCACTGAGCGGTCTCATTGAAGTGTTCTTGTGCGCTACTGATTGTTTGAGCAAAGAACATTCAATCTAGCTCTTGTTTACACCAAATAATTATGAAAGAACATTCTTGTTCTAGTTATAGTTCGTTGTTCGTTTGATGTAAATAGATACGTCAAGCTTTAGTTTACACTAGATATTAACGAAAGAATGCTCTAGTTCTAGCTCGAGCTCTATGTTCTTTTAGTCTAAATCCACCCTTATATTAAATATGTTCCTTAACTACTAAAATGATCTATAAAATCTTTCACCATAGTAAGGCTAACTTTTTGTGTATTACGCTTCAGAATTTTATGTACGGGCACGACTAAAAATAAAACAACAAACTTACTCTAGGCTCCGGTCTCCAATGTCCTACAGGTGGTTCGGGGGGTATTGGGGCACCTTCCTCAATCAACTGGCAGTCCTTAACGTCTATATCATTGGGTAAATGCTTGGCAATAATCTTAGCTGTCTCTTGAGCTCTGGTCATCGTTGAACGAACTAATGTGTCCCACTTTATATCTAATTCTGCTAGCCTTCTACCAGTTATGTCAGCTTGTTGTCTGCCTGGAAGAAGTTATGTTAAAAGAATTATAATAATTCAATTTCTTTTAAGATTTCTCATTATAGGTAACTACTTCAAAAAATAAACTTATTTTTCGTCGACGTCGACGTTTTTTTATCATTAGCACTGTCCAGAACCAGACCAGCTGTTATTTCTTAACTGCTTTTTCTCAATTCGAAAGATGGCAGCTTCAAATGAATGTAAGAAGACTATGGTTTAACAAAAATCCCAGTTGTGTTAAAATATGAGAGATGAAAGTTTTTTCAAGTTTTCATTAGTAGCTGTACTTAATTTCATCAAAATTGGTCTCATATGCAATAAAGATGTAGAACCATAACAAACGTGAGTTAATTTGACAAGACTAAGTTAATTCTGTTTATCTTTTTACACTAATAACTTGGATGAAATAAAGTGTTGTCTCCTAAAATAATAATAAAGAGATATAACAATAAATTTAACATTAGTTTATGCTATAATACCATAATAATTAGTTTTGAAAAATTACTGTGTTACATTTGAATGTATGTGTTTAAAAATAGTATTCACTATCTATTCAACTGATTAGATAATTATAATACACATTATGCATTATCTTATAGTATATTTTTGCAAAAGTAATATGATCTTACTTCACACATTAACCTAAGACAGTAAATAATAACAATATATTATGTTTTAATTATTTCTTTCCTTTCAAATAGGGTACATAGCGTAAAGACTATTTATATACTCATTTATCTTGAGTTACACATAATAAAAATTCCCACATTGCTTCAAGGAAGTCACATAATATATTTGTGCTGACATAAAATACTGACCCAGTTCAGTTAGAGTTCTTTCCTTATCTGTCGTACCATCAACATTATACTGTCCATGCCTTATCAAGAACAAATGCCTGACCGCTTTAGACCGAGCTTTCTCTATTTGTTCATTATATCTATTTTCATCATCGGGTTTGTTAGCCTTTACCGGTTTCACTATTGATTCTGGTTCTCGGCTAAAAATACATACTACATATAAACACTTTAAGCCTATGTATATATGTTTTTAAGGAACACGAATTTCATGCCAAACTGAAATTGAAGGACATAAAATGTGTTGAACATTATCTATTACAAGTTTTTAACATAAGTAAGCTACGAAATCAATTCCTTATAAGACTGACATTCATTAAGTAATTATTTTTACATAATTTAGAAATCTTATATTTTGTTTGTACTGAATATAACCTACATTGATGATAGTGAACAGTAATTTTGGCCAAGGTAGTTAAATTTTTTCGGAGTCATATATTGTTGGGGGTACTTTTTTAAACAAGCTAATTTTGGTTTATAAGTTAAATAAACATGGATTGAAGTAGGAGAATATTTTAAAATTAAAATTAGGTTTGACAAGTTCATTGTACTTACTGATCCCAATTCCTTTCCCACTTCACACTAGGCGTGTAGTTAGTAGTCCAGGAGTTTTGGACACCAAATTTCTTTTCATTTTTACCGATTTGATAGTAAGCAAGGCCGCCACCAACTGCTCCCAAACTTATTAATGCAATTTTTTGAATCCTAGAGAACGTAGCCATTATGATAAATTGTATAAAAACCGTGTTCGCCTAAATTCTATTCGAACTCATTTACGTATTTGAATAAACGTTGGAAATTATAATTATTTTGGTGTATTTAGGTCAACGGCACTGTGACAGATTACGGACGTCTTAACTTGACACTTGACAGTTGACGGCAGTCGCTGACTTTTCAAACATCAAAAATTACAAAGTTGCCATAAATCACAAAACTTGAATTATATAATATTATAAATAAATAAGTAAAGTAGGTATAATAATCGTCACGAAGGTTTAGCGATTGACGAGAATAGCTGCACATCGGTAGAATCGCGCTCGTAATTGTCGTATTAGTGCGAGATAGACAACACGACTAGGACAACCAATCAACGCTCGCGCAGTGCGCACTCGACGATCACGCGCCCCGCGCGCCGCACCGCTACCTCGATACCTTATTTTTGACTTTTGCGCAGGTTTCGTTCAGCGCTAAAGGTAATTGACGGTTACTATAGGAATAATATAAATACTAACTCGTACTGCTTCAATAAACGTTTGTATGGGAAATAGAAAACGGCTGATATTATGGTTTTCCCGGCAATTATTCGAATTTTTCCTACCTTTTAAACCTTCCCTAGACCTCCACGAACATTTTAAGACCAAGATAAGATAAATCCGTTCAGCCGTTCTCGAGTTTTAGCGAGACTAACGAACAGCAATTCATTTTTTACCCGACTACGGCAAAGCCAAAGGAGGTTTATGATTTTGACAGGCTATGTATGTATGTATGTATGTATGTTCATCTGTTCCCTCGTAACTTCTAAACCACTAATCAGAATTCGACAAATGACATATCATTAGAAGCGTCTTAATTGTCCGCTGGTTATAGGCTATATAGATTTTCACCAAATTCAATGTGGCGCCCTCTAGCGGACAAAATATACAGAGTAAAAAAATAAAGTTAAGCTAGATATGCCGTGTTTGGTATCATTTTAAAGCGCTTCACTTGTACATTTCGAATATATATATATATTACTAGCATTTGCTTGTGACTTTACCTGTATTCATGGGGTACTTTTATACTTTTTCAGCGTCGTTTTTTGTCGTAGTTGGGTTTTAGTTTTTTTATATATATAGATAAGGATGCATAATACGAGTGATAAAAATTATTATTTTTGGTGCAATTAAAAAGCAAGCAAGCAAGGTGCAATAAATTATGTGAAAGCAAACTAGTGCTTAGAGATTGCGAATTTCGTATTTTTATTTTTTTGTATAATGAATGAAAATATTATCCTTTGCATTTGTAAATTCCCTAGCGGAGTATTTAGGGCTGCTAATAAGTTGTTTCTGTTTCGTTACTGAAGCCGAATATGTCAGACTAGAACATTAGGATATTATTAATTTGTATTTATTTCAAGTATGTACACAAATAATGTATTATTCTTTATTAAAAAATATATGAAAAAAATCTTATTTCTATTTTCTTGGTGTTAATATCACAGGGTATCCATCAAGCGAGAACACTGATATACTTATTCCAAGACGCATATCTTTATAACTGCTATTTGAAGTTAATTCAAACTTCTGAAGAACTCGTACAGCTATCGTCTTAATAAGTTTCGTTCCGAAGTATCTTCCTGTAAGCAAAAACTTATGTTATGTGTTAATGTATTAATGATTAGTAGGTATATGGAAATGTCTTTGTCTTTATTATAATATTAAAGTTCTTCAATTTTTATATAATCTATAAAACCTTCAACAATACGTAATATGATAAGGCCTCTGTCTACCTCCAGGTTTTTCTGTCTTCTATCATTTTTATGAAGCTTTATCTATAGAATCCAATGTTTTCCAATCCGAATTAGTGATCTACGTGTATTTCTCTTGCCTTCTCCGTAGCTGACCTCTAAATAATTTTTTGACTACCTCTTCAGTTAGTCAAAAAATTGTATAGAATAAGAGAATATAGGTTACTTTACATACCCAAACAATCCATAGGCCCTAAACTGAACGGTATATAGCAGTTAGGATGACGACTCTTCGAATTTTCCGGAGTAAATCTCTCCGGGTCAAAATCTTCTGGATTTTTCCAGAAGCGTTCGTCTCGTTGCATGTGATATAATGGTATAACTAGCGAGGAATTTGCTGGGATTGTACACGTACCTAGAATTCAAAGACAGTTATGTCGAAATACTGAAACGCAACCTTAATTTAAGTCAAACTAAAACCGGTCCGATCTGACAGTTCTCCATACTATTCTGTCAAAATTACGAGGCTTGAGGCGTGCTTAAATTTAATTTGCGTATGAGTACTTGGCCGTTAGTGTTTTACATAATATTATAGGTGTAGCGACCGCTTCTGAAGGGTTCTTCTTTCTGCGGGAACTGAATCGCGCTTATGACATTTTTTCGCGTCAATCAATTAGAGTCCAACTGTATTTAGTTCAGAGAAATGACCTTCCTCTTAACCTTCACATAGTTAAAAACACTACTTAAGATATCTTAGTAAAAAGTAGTATTATTCGGTAGGTATTAACAGTTACGATTTTCTGTAAAGTACTAACTCTATACATAACCATTGAAGCCCAAACACCTAACAGTCGGTGATTCGAAATATTTATGATTGATTCAAATAAGGATACTTGACCAGTCGACAACTGTCAACAACTGACTGACAAACAGTTAGACCTCTTTGGTTCGATGTCAAGAAGTTATATATATGTGCTTAGCGTCGACATATCATAAGCGCGATTCAGAAATCGGCTCCATAGTAGAAGCTACAATACCCTCAACCTTCCATAGACCAGCACAGACAATGTAAATTTCAATATTTACTTATAGTAATATCTTCTTGAACTGTCCTCTGCAGTAAAGCACCGATAGGGAACAATCTAAGAACCTCCTTATATGCTAAGTCTAAATATGGCATCCGTTTAAAATGTTCCTCTGTTATTTCCGTTTCTTCATCGGGTATAACTCTTTTGATTTCTTCGTGTAACTTCTCCTGCAATGATAAGTTGGTATTTATCAAATTTAGTAATTATATTATAGATATTTATATACGTACAAATCATCTTAGTAGTAAACGATTCTTTAAATACCTATGTTTCAACACTTGACAAAAGAATCAAAGCATTAGTATAAAATATTAAAATATAAAGGATACCAATCAATTTACAACGAAATATTTTATTGTAAAGATATTTTGTAACTTTAAATGTGTTATTTTAATTTTGTACTCGACTGTACTACAATAAATATAAATCTGTATAACGAAATAGCACCATATAATTTACAGTAGCAAGGATTCATGATTACTTGGAAGGTTATCATAAAAGTACACATCAAAGAATCTTGTTCAAATTTCTTAAAAAAGCTGAAAAAGTTTAATAGCTTATATTTGAAAGGATATTTACCTGGCATATCGGATGAAATGCCATCATCAGGAGAAGATACGAACAAATTTTACCCGAAGCTTCTTGACTCTGTAAACATAATATTGAAGATATGACGGCATATTTATAATTATGCATGTATCTACTGATTCTTATATTTTCCATATATCTTGGTTCAAGTGAAATCTTGCAGGTTAAATGTCATTCAATCATTGACCAATAGAGCAGAAATTAGTATAATAATATTATCACAAAAATGATTGTATCTATTTTAGTTATTTGACGACCGCTTGGCGCAGTAGGTAATACACCTGCCTTCTGCGCGAAGGGTCACGATTCCCACACCGGAAAAATATATTTGTAATTAACATTTGTATTTTTCTGGGGTCTGGGTGTTGCTATGTATTGTATGTCTTCATAGTATAAAAAAATAAAAAAAAAGTATGTATTCATAAAAGAATAGTAATGTATATGTAATTTATTCCGTTATCTAGTTGCCATAACACAAGCTTCGGCTTAGCTTGGAACTAGATGGCGCTGTGTATAAATGTCCTGAAAATATTTATTTATTTATTAATCCTATACTTAAACTTCTCTTGCCACGGTGTTTGTAATTACATATACTCCTCCGAAATGGCTCGACCGATTTTCGTGAAATTTTCCGTACATAATCCGCTAAGTCTGAGAATTGGACCACATCAATCTTTCATGGTGGTCCACCCGTATTTTTTTTTCGTGCCTCGTCTGGTAATCTTGGTATACTAATATTATAAAGAAGTAAAGTTTGTTGTTAAATTGTAAAGGGTAATCTCGGGATCTAGAGAACCGATTTTAAAATTCCTTTCACCAATAGAAAGCCACATTACTGCGGCGTGTCATAGGCTATATAAAAAAGGATTGTTACTATTATGCCTAACGAAGTGGACACGGGTCTGCTAGTATAATAATTTTATGGGTGGTAACATTTAAAAACTGTATTTATATAACCGGTTTACCAAATGAATACGTACAGAAGTAAACAGAGTGAATATTTCAAGAATCAGCTCTTCCTTCGTAAATTCGCTAGACAACAGGAACCTGTCAATGATACTCAGTTTAACGTTATCTGAACTGTCTCTTTCCGAATTGAACATTAGATTTATCTTCTCCTGATCCATCGTAGCTAATCCTGACTGCCTCCTCTCAATAATATCCTCACCAAATGCATTCATTAGGCTCAGAAAATGCTTTTGATATCTATAAAGGTCTGTTAGCCAAAAAACTGGGTCTATTTGTAGGTACCATATTGTCATCCTTTTGAATAGTACTTCGTACATTCTAGAAATAAAAAGATAAGGTATTTAAACTCATCTTCCGTTACAATATCTATTAAAGGCGAAATCAATGTAACACTCTGAAAAACTCTTTACATAATATGCTAACTACACGTCCCTCGATACCTTATTTTTGACTTCTCGTTTCGTTCAGCGCTAAAGATTCGTGACGCGACCTATAAACGGCGCCGTGTTTTATGACTATGTCAATTGTCATTTATATGCGTCAGTACTGCTCCAGCCGTTGCGATAGTTGTATATGACGTACGTAGCCAAACGCGATAAAAACGAACTTTTAAAATGTATGGCCACAGTACAACATTAATTACTAAAGACCGCGTACAGGGATGCGTCTTAAAATGAAAACAGCTTATTTAGTTCACATTCAATATGTGAACTAAATTTTACTTAAAATAATAATACTGGCAACTTTTTAAAACAGACCTTAAGTATAGTACGCGTCATTAAAGTTTAGCGATTGACGAGAAAAGCTGCGCATCGGTAGAATCGCGCCTATTGGTGCGAGAAAGACAACACGACTGGGACAACCAATCAACGCTCGCGCACTCGACGATCACGCGCCCCGCGCGCCGCGCCGCTACCTCGATGTCTTATTTTTGACTTCTGCGCAGGTTTCGTTCAGCGCTTAAGATTCGTGACGCGACCTATACCTATACGACTTTCGAAAGAACTACCAAAGTATAAGAAAAAAGAAAAAAATATATATCTAGAAGTTTATACTAAAATGATATATGAATCGTATAAATAATTATTCCGTAGAAATTTTGAGTTTCACTAGGTAACGAAAACAATATTTACCCAGGACTCAAATCAACAATTTCTTCTAAATTTTTTAACTGTAACGCCTCGTCTTTACTCAATCCCATAATGGTTCCTGCAATTTAAAATTGAATTAAATAACAACTTATTATTATTACAATAGAATTAATAATCGAAATAACAATTATCTATATACATAATATATAAAAATTAAACCCGTTTTTCGTCGATACGACATAACATGAGAACGGCTTGTGCGATTTGGCTGATTTTTTTTTCTATTTGTTATTGTTAGGAGAAGGTTTTTATGTAAGAAAAGATTAGTATTTCACTTTTTTGATATTTCATGATTATAGGGCGATACGAAGTTCTCCGGGTTAGCTAGTATTATTATATAAAAATTACATAAATTACACACGACATATTTTTATCGTCAAACAGATAAATATTATTATATTATTAATAATATAAATTTTAAATTAAACATTTATTAAGTTATGTTACCTCACAATAATTACAATAAATTATAATAAAAATATATCTACAGTGTTTTTCGCAAAGATAAATGTGTAGTATATTTGTGCAATGATATTATATAATAGAATAGCCGTTCTCGTTCCCGGGGCAATACCGGGATGTAAGCTATCCTATGTCTCAAGTTGGATCGAACTACACATGGTGTTCGAATTTTATTGTAATCGGTTAAGTGGTTTAGGAGTCCATTGAGGACAAACATTGTGACACGAGATTTATATATATTAAGATACGTTATACCCATACAAATACCCATGCAAATCAACTGAAAAAGTGTACCGCACAGCAGCGGTAGCACACACATACAAGTCAAAACGATAGAAAAGAGACAAATGATAAAATCATCAACAAGAAAAAAGAGATAGTTAGTTTTGTTAATTGCCCTTTTATTGACTTCAATGTCATTAAGATATTTATTCATAGATATATTAATGATACCATACCATAGATACATAATAAACGAAGGTACATACGACACACAGCATAAGTAGTACATTTTATGACTTCGCTGTAAATGTTGAACTGTTTTCGTTCTGGCATTTTCCTCAATTCGTCGACTAATGCGTTTGTTTCTTGATTAAAAACACACGTGTAACCCTCAACTGCTTTCTTACTGTAATTCGCGGTGGCTAACTTGCGATGTCTACGCCATACTTGACCTGAAATGCGGAGAAAATGGTTTAACTTGTACACTAAAGTACGAGACATAATTTGCACAGAAGTCTTCAAATAAAGATTTTGGGTGGGACATTTCCGTCATGCGAATTATTAGTCTTTGTTTTCCAAATATAGCACTAGAGCGCATTATGCGGCATAATGCTTAGCGTTGATTGCCCCCCCCCCAAATCAACGCTAAGCTTATTAGATAAATTTTGAAAGGGGGAAAACTATGGGAACCGATTTATTATCTTCTATATGATAACTTTTTAATAATAATAATCAAGACGTTTTAATTACCGCTTTGTTTTTCAAAAAAATACTCCAAAAGATAATGATAAAATCAGTAATTGTTCACCAGTCGTGATTGTTTGAGATTTATCTTTTTATGTATAATAGTTAAAATCTAACCATAAACAATATAATTACATAAAAAAATCTTACCTGATCCACTTAAAATGCCACCGCCCAAAATATCTACCATATATTTATACTGAGGCCCTTTTACACTCGTCTTACTACTGGTTAAAAGTATCTGAAATAAAAAAATCTATATATTATCAGTCAGTCGGAAAAATAGTTATATATTTTTTTGATACAGAATAGGATAAAGGAAAGGGGGCAATCCTCCCTTGCTTTTACTTAATATGCGAAATGCATGATCATATATCCTGTCTTTAGAAGCTTTCGACTTTAAATCTTATTTGCCTATTTTGCTTTAATCTAGCTTGTCTATTGCTTCCTCTTCCTTGTCTATAACACAACAACTAAACCAAGTTATGAAAAAAACAACCTATAATTAGCCTCAGCTCTGTAGAAAGAGTTACTATTGTTGAATTTAATAGGAAATTGGTACCTTTACATCATCTGGATTATTGACGACAACGTTCAATTCTGGTCCCAACCAGAATCTTAATACGTCACCGTACTGCCGTATAGTATTTTGTATAACAGCAATGAAATCTGCAACAAAACAATATCTAGTTTAATAAGTAGGTACTTACAGTATGATCGTGTCGAAGCCAAATTCAGCTAAAGAATTGAGATCTATTCGTGAGCTAAGTCTACTAATATAATTCATCTTTATGACTACGTTGGTATGTCGTTTCCAAAAAATTGGTAGTCGGTTTACTGACGATAGTTCTGACAACGTCATAAGAAAATTCTGATGGAATGGCTGCATTTTTAACGATTATGCCTCTTTGTCGGTCGTTTCACGCTGTCACTTGCACTTCAAGCCTTAAATGGAATATTTCAGAGCGTGCAGCTATTTTCATGGCTCCATCGAATTATAAGACGTTATTACGGCACAAAATAATAAATTAACGACAGGTGGTAAATTGGAATATCTATCAGTCATCCAGTCTTAAGGATACTGGGTTCAATCCACTTTGTTTATGCATTTCTGGGGACTGGGGGTAGCCTATTTGAATTGATTTACAAAATAAACCAATATCCATAACTCGTCGTACACAATCATAGAACACAAGGTCTACTCTTGCAACTAGATGGCGCTTTATTCAACGCACTGACATTTATTTTTAAACTAAAACAAATGAATTACTACAATCTTTAGTTGTATGATATTTATTATAGAGATTGTATATTATAATTCATATAGTGTTATATAAATGTGGTCTACAAGGCAAACCGAGGTTTTCCTTGGGCTAACTTTTCCGGGTCAAAGGTGTTCATAGTAATGTGAACATGTATTTAAAGTGTATAAACTAGATAAATGATCAAGATTTTGCAAGATATTTACGACAATTGGATGTATAATTATTTGTGTTACGCGTTTATCATAATAATTGCCGTGGCATTGCCTTTCGTGATTAACCTTTCAGCAGCGCTTGTTTTTTGAAATAAAAATACGATTTTTATGTTTTTAGTTAAAATAATAAATATTTTTAGAGAAATATGCATTCTGTATAAAATTGTTTTACAGATGAGAAGATTTTCGAAGTTTTTAACGCCTTAATGGGTTTTTTAAGAGCAGTGATACATAAGACATAAAAATCATTCATCTATGTTTGATCGAATGATAAATTTTGTTTCGTAGGATTGCTCTGAGTGACTTTAATAGCTGGCACTCTCAAGGATACAAATAAGGAGTGAAATGAAATGAAATGATGTTATTTTCTGAGTAAATTTGAAACAAATACCTTCAGAAAGTCTACATAAGTTTCTTACACAAGTAAGAAACTCGCACGGGTTCACACACTTTTTACCAAAAAAGGGGAAAAATCATCAGGATACAATGGTACCACTAGTAGTGGTTGCTGTAGGTTGTGAGTTCGCAAATAAACATCGACTCACCTTCTGACCGGCACATAAACATCCAAGCGTTTCCAACGAGAGGCCAAACCGGCGGCCCAGGTATCTGTTTGGCGACTTCCAACAGCTTACGATTTTTGTACCTCCAGTGAAGCAAGAAAATTAAACTGATTATGGTCAATGCGGAAGCGAGGACGATCATGTTTTGTGAAAAAAATGTTTCCTGGAAAAATATTTTTATTAAACTAATGTATTTTTACTAAAATGAAATTTAAGGAACCTATTTCTTAGACGATTGTTTTCGTTATACGAGCATGTTGGTGTTTAACTGAACAGGAATTTCAAAAAAATAAAAAAAATGCAATTACATAGTTAGTGATGGAATTTCCTTCCTTCAAAAAGACGAGTACCGCAACTTTTATTGCACAACTTTCCTAAGACATTAAGAAAATTAAAAACAAAAAAAAAACACTTCCACATACAAATACCGCACTAACACATCGCTGATATTGAGCAAACACTCAACGTGCCTGTTGTCACAGTAAATTGTTAACAAAAAAGGTACATATTACAGTAGGTATATAAAGGAAACTAAAAAATAATATCCTACTAGGAATAATTAGAATCAGAATTTACTATTAAATTTTAATGCTTTAAAATTAAATATTCTAGGGCTTACCTTAGCTCAGCACAATTCACAGATATCTGAATAACAAGTATGTAGTCGAGGTAAAACTTTATATAAACCTCATAGCAGTTGCGATTAGGATCACCATACAAATACTCAATGGTTGGTCTCGCAAACAATATTTAAACGTTATTACCGGTAAGTATAAAATAATTAGTACACAGTGTTTATTTATAAAAGAATTGTTTTAACTTAGTCGTAACTCAGAGGTCAATTATAAGGAGGTCTGTGAACCGTGGTAAGGTTTGAATTACTTGTTGCGTGCGAAAATGTACAGTGATTTTTCACTTATTAGTTTGTAATTATCGGCTGTTATTATTTATATAATTATTATTGACGACTGCTTGGCGAAGTGGTAGTTCAACTGCTTTCTGGGCGAAGGGTCGTGGGTTCGATCCTCACACTGCTATAAATTAAATCCATTCTAAGTAATATTAAAAATGGGAAAGTGTCTGTATGTATGTTTGTCTTTCTTTCACGGCAAAACGGCTGGATCGATTTAGTTGAAATTTGGTATGTAAATAGATGATACCTTGGATTAAAACAAAGGATAATTTTTATCTCGGTATTGCCCCGGGAACGGGAACTACGCAAGTAAAACCGCGGGGAGCGGCTACTATATTGTATTACTTTTCTAGTGACTAGACGGCGCTGTGTACAAGTATCCTGAAGTATCTTGAAGTATTATTTCATTTATAGGTATAATATAGCACTAGTTATTGTTATTGTTATTGATAATTTATTAATTTAATTATAATAAATTTATTATTTAACTTTAATTTGGCTGAAATCACTTTTATAGTGATACGGCTGTCGGTAACACAATATATATATGATTTACTTTTGTTATTTTATTTTTACTCTCTACTAAACATGGGTTGCCTGGAAGAGATCACTCTTAAGTGATAAGGTCGCCTGTTACTTATATTATATCAAAACTAACTTTAAGTATGTACAATGTAACAAAGTGTGAATAAATAAAATAAATAAATAAATAATTGTTGTAATAAAGGTTTTAATAAATTATCCTACAAGCTACGGATCTCTATAGAATTATAGACCACGCATGATTATAGAGTTCATAAGATCTGCCACTTAAAATTAGCGTCATAAGTTGCTTATAATATTTTATTATTTTTCAGCAGACGCACTCGTGCGTCCAGAGATTTCAAGACGACTTCTTTTAATATCTATATTTTTTATTTTTAACGCTGATCAGTGTATTTATATTATTTTACATAACATATATATAAAAGTGAAACGTTTACGTTGTCACGACATAACATGAAAAGGGCTTTACCGATTTGGCTGTTTTTTTGTTGTATGTGTTATTATTAGAAGAAGGTTCATATGTAAGAAAAGATAAGCATTTAACTTTTTTGATATTTCATGATTATAGGGCGATAGGAAGTTATTTGTTAAAAGCTCTGTTTTAATGACAATTATTTGGTTAAAAGCTCTGTATTAATGAAAATTTTTGAATGTTGAATTCTCGTATAAATAAATTTCAATATAATCTACAGAACTTTTCATCTATTCAGATATCAATTCTTTTGACAGCTTTAGTTTTATATTTTTATAATTTTGATGATTTTTCTAAACTTACGTACGATTAAAACTACTCTTAAGATTACTGTTTATTTCCGAAAATGCAAGATGATTATCAAGTAGATAATGCGTAAAGAAGAAAGTAACAAAGAAATGAACAAAATTTCGCCTTTAATATATTTTAATTATCTAATAGTATCAATCTCATAAATAATGCGATGAGACTATCGCATTCAATCGTAAGATTTTTTTTGTTGCTATTTAAATTTATCAAAGGACCTAGGTATTAATAAAAACGATAATTTGCATCGTATTAATTTTTTCTTCCTTTATACCAAGCTAAATGCCAAGTTTTTCAACTCTTTAGGTCTGAAAGTGGTATAGCGTTTTGATCTATAGGTCAGTTAACTAGTCATAAATGTGACAATTTTCGGATGTTCATATCGAAAGAAATAACCATATTAAGCGCTGCGTTTATGACATTTGGGATACTTGTTAAAAGCTCTTAGGTTTTAATAACTGTTTAATGATATGTTTTATGTTTCGGCTCGTGTAAAAATACGTATGGCTGCTTTGTCGTAGTCGTTTCTTTTTTTAACCGACTTCAAAACAATAAGAGGGCTTCTTAATTTGACCGTATATATGATTCTTTATGTTTGTTTCATTATAACTTCGTATCGACCGATTTTGATGATTCTTTTATTTCTGGAAAGTTGATAGGTACTTTAGAGGTAGTCCTATTGTAAGGATATTAGGTTCTGATGATGGCAGACCTGAGAAATCGAGGGGACTTTCAAAAATTGTAGGAGCAACGA
>JADANM010006423.1:6778976-6807562 GCA_026213755.1 Eurema hecabe
GCACGTAAATGGGTAAGTACTATTGAAACTTATTTAAAAAAATCTTATAGCACCAAAAACGTCTTGAAATAAAAGAAAGTGTTATAGTACGCGCCACGAATCTTTAGCGCTGAACGAAACCTGCGCAGAAGTCAAAAATAAGGTATCGAGGTAGCGGTGCGGCGCGCGGGGCGCGTGATCGTCATGTGCGAGCGTTGATTGGTTGTCCCAGTCGTGTTGTCTTTCTCGCACCAATACGACAATTACGAGCGCGATTCTACCGATGCGCAGCTATTCTCGTGCAGCGCTAAACATAAATGACGCGTACTATACGTACCTAAATCTTTTCCAAAACCGGATTGCTTGAAACCACCGAAGGGCGCGGCCACATCGGTCTTGTTGTAAGTATTGACGAACACGGTTCCCGCTTCTATCCGTTCCGCAAACTGCATCGCTCTCGACACATCACGTGTAAATACACCACTTGCTAAACCGTATTCGGTGTTGTTCGCGCGTCTAATCACATCATCTAGGTTTCTGGGGAAAATATAAGTTAATGATAAAAAAAATTGATTATTTTTACAGTCATCATAAATCTAGTCTAACGTGTTTTCATTCAGTCGTTTTATTGTTTGAAAAGAATTATAAAAACGTCATGTTAGCCATTAAAAAAAACTTACCAAATATTAAAAAAAATCCTGTCAAAATAAATTAAGTTTCTACTTACTTGCTGCTGAATTTGCTTATAATCATGATAGGTCCAAAAGACTCCTCCTTCGCGATCCACATGTCATCTGTGACGTCCACAAAAATGGTGGGCTCGAAGAAGTAGCCGGGTCTGTCAACGCGTTTCCCGCCATAAACCAATTTGGCGCCATCTTCGACACCTCGTTCTACAAACTGCAAAAAAATAGATGTTGGTAATTAATTAATGATTTTCATCTTCTCACGGCTGGGAATCGTCTGCAGTATGTATAAGTAAGTATTTGTTCGTATTTATTATGATAATGTTAAAGAAGAGTGTCGCTTAAATGTCACATTCATGTTCTCCATGTTTCTAACTTAGAAACTTAAATTTGTCTTTCACGTTCGATAGAAGACATCACTTATAAGTAAAGTCGATTTTAATATTTCAATTTGTACTATAATATTATGTTAAGTATGTAAGAGAAGAATAAATAAATAATACTAACCTCGATGAGTTTATCCATATGCGCTTTATGGTTTTGGGGTCCATGAGCGGTGCCTCTATTGAGCGGGTCTCCGATGCTCATTTTCTTCGTCTCCTCAACAACTCGTCTTACGAATTCGTCGTGAATAGTTTCCTCAATAAACAGGCGACCAGCAGCTATGCAGTTTTCACCTTTGTTGAAGAACACGGAGCCCATTCCCTGAAAAATAATATTTACGTCAAATAACGATATCTATTGCCTATTCAAATTTATTTCGAGTTAGCTTAGTAGGAATATTTTAATTGGTGCTGTCACATTGTTTAAAAAAAATTACATTTTAATAGCATAAAGAAAGAAATAAAAATAATTTATTAATTGCACAAAAATACAGGTTAACAGAGGAATGTACATATCGGACCCCACACTAGGAACAGTCTCTCACCGCCTGTGGCCTAGGTATATTTCAATCATAAAAATCAAAATATGTCAATATGTAAGGAGAATAGTTGCCTGCGTTATAACTTATAAATCATTTAATTAGATTCTGCAAATGCTAAGATGCTACATACAAATTTATATATTATGATATGTAAGTACGTTTTTGCCCTTTACCTACATGTTATATAAATTTGAAAAATCGCAAAAGTAACCTACATACTGTTTGTTTATTTTTCAGAAAAAAAAATACTCAATGAACTTAGCTAAACTTACGGCCAAATACTCATACGTCAATTAAGCACGCCTTAAGACTCTTAATTTTGACAGAATTGTATGGCGAACTGTGAAATCGGACCGGTTTAAGTTGGACTTAAATTTAAGTTGTTCCGGCATTAATCAGCCTTCGGGTTCAGGTTCGACCGTAGGGTAATTAAATCGGGTAATTTTTACCTAATATTTTCAGTACATTAGATCAATCCACTTACATTTCTCACAGCTTTGTCTAGATCACAGTCTTCAAACACCACCAACGGTGATTTGCCTCCCAACTCCAACGATACCTTCTTCATGTTGGACACAGCACAAGACTTCATTATCGTTTGACCTAAAATTTATTTACTATTGTTTATTTGAAACTGTTTCAAATTGTGAAATTGTCCCCTAAACTGTCCTCCAATATCTTTGGAATCGATCTGAATTATTTCTTTGTCTTTAAAATTCTTAGACATAACTTAACCTTTAAGTAACTATATTTTATCTTAAAAAATTCTGATAGACGTTACTTGATACAAAAGTCTCGAAAAATCATCCATTCAGAAGCTAGCGGCTGCGCAATCATGATTGCTATAATTCAAAATATGCCTTAAAACTTTCATGTTAAACATTAGAGAATTATCTTTTACTAACTATTTACAATCGCGGTTAAAAAGGTTAGACGATACTTGATAAAGACGTTTCAAATAAACATCAATAGTGCGATTAAGAATAGATTTATGATGGATATAACTAAAAAAAATAAAAATCATTTATTGCCCAAATTAATTTACACATACACAACCAAGAAAATTATACACCTCTTTAGAGAAATTAATAAAATTACTACATCTAACATTTTTCTATAAATATATTATTATTACTATTTTTTTTCCATGTACTATTTGTGTATGTCGATATGCTTGTGTGTATGTGTGTGTCTTGTTAAAGTGAGTGTGTGTGAAAGATCTGAACTTCTAGTATTATAAAAATAGTTACCAATTTCTGTACTGCCAGTAAATCCAAGTTTTCTGACTAACGGATGGTCAGCTAACGCTTGACCGCAGACAGTCCCACTTCCCGGTAGAATGTTGACGACGCCCGGCGGCACGCCCGCACAAACACACAGCTCAGCAAACTTCAGAGCTGTTAGTGGACATACCTGACAACAGAAGAATTCATATTCATTATTAATTATATGTATTAATCTGTTAATTTTAACTTGGTATATGAAGGAATCCTATATTGAATCATTTAAGTATTTCCCTCAGTCTAGAAGTGCCCAATAAATTGGATATTGTTATAGCTTGATGACGTTAAAGTTTATTTCTAAAATATATAATTTGCGTCATAATTACTATTCGCTAACATCGGGAAACAACACACAACACTTCTATAGGCTATTAAGATCCATAGAAGATTATTTTCCTTTGAAATCGCCGTAGTCAAGTAAAAGTAGATTGTTGAAGCCATAAAAATATTTGTAAACATTTAAATAAGCGTCCAAATAACATTAGTTATGAAACACCTCTACCATATGAAAAATCCACCTTAAAAAAATGGCAACACTTACAGCCGCCGGTTTCATAACAACAGTGTTGCCAGCAGCCAAACACGCCGCCATTTTCCACGACAACATCATCAACGGGTAATTCCATGGTGTAATCAGCGCGCAAACTCCAATCGGTTCTTTTTTTGTCATAGTCAAGTTCCTGTTAGGTCTAGCGTGGTTTATTGGAATCGTGGAGCCTTGGATCTTGTCGCACCAGCCCGCGAAGTACCTCCATGTCTCTATGGACATTCCGATGTGGGTCTTTAAAGCTAGTGTATAGACTGCGCCGGAGTCTATCGATTCGATTGTCGCTAATTCTTCTTTGTGTTGTTCCATTAAATCTGCTAACCTGAAATAAGTGGGTTTAAAAATTTAATGAAGGCACATTTAGGCTTTGAAATTGGCAAGTGTTTGTACGGAGAGCGTCGCTCAGAGCGAAAATACAGGGAAGGTTTTTCAAACTTTTTTTATCATATTAAACGTGGGCTGCCTATAAAAAAATGCAATTTAGCTAGCCAGTTGTATATTTTATTTTTACTCTGTCACTCTGTATCATAAAACGATACAATGAAGCATTTTAAATGAATATATTTAAAATAATAAATATTTATTCCTGAACTGATACCTACCAAAAAATTTTTAATGTAACTCGCGCCGTTATTACGAATCGTATGACAACTTTAAATCGATAAATCCGGTTAGTGGATTCCGATCGGAAATAATTAGAACTGTAGCTTAGTCAGACATTAAAAAAATATTAACGATCTTACTTCTTACTCTTACTTACTTAAATAATATCTGTCCTCTCTCCCTTGCACTGATCTTAGACCATTCACCGTCTTCGAATGCCTTATGCGCTGCTTTCACTGCTTTGTCCACGTCCTTCGCAGACGCACTTTGTACAGAACATATAATTGTTTCATCACTTGGATTAACTATCGTTAAGGTCTTACCACTATCGGCGTTCACAAATTCACCATTGATAAATAACTGTGTCGGGAATTTGATCTTCATTTTATTGACATCAAGTTCAACACCATCGTATACGATTTCCTGGTTACCGGAACCGCCTCTGGCTTTCAGAATCGCTATAGTATAAAATTCTTCGAATGTAGTATTCATGTATATATCTTCATTTTGTAATTCTAAATTAGCTATGTCCTTAACTTCTTCTACTAATCTGACAACATCCATAGAACCGGCCCCAGATTCAAAGAAATCTGTGTCGTTTTCAATATCAATTCTAAGTATGGCCTTCCAAACGTTTCTAGCATTTTCAACGAATTGCTTCTCTTCGTCAGTCAATTCTAAGGACACTTTGTTCTCGCTGGCTTTGAAGAAGTTTTGGGCGTTTATCATTTTTCCATTCACCTTTAATCTTTGTATATTCAACTAAAAATAAGAATAAGGTTAATAAAATATAACATTTGATTCAGAATGTAGCAATTATTTAAAAATAAATTAAATAAAATCTCTTTAGCTTAATTAAAGAATTTTATATTGGTTCTTGCTATCTGACTTATTTATAAGGCATTATAAGGCATCTAGAGTTGTAAAATTGACTAGCATAAGAATGTTGTGTGTTATTGTCTTTTTCAATAGGTATGTAAAGTAAATAATATTGCACCTTAACATCATCATTAGCTGTGATCAATAACCCAGCTTCATGAATAACAGCCGGCTTCTTTAAACCAGGTATATAGATCTTGTCTCCCTCAGTCTCGTATTCGCCTTGCCATAGTGTCGAACCAAATAGTTTAATTTCAACATTGGCTTCACTATCTTCGTCTACGCCATCTTTGGTCTGTGGTTTTATGAACGTGGTGGCTCCGGGAGATGAATCCAGACCTCTGATGAAATTATGTAAGTCTACGCCGCCCTTGGACCAATTGATCTGGAAATAGCAGTATCAATGATTACCTAAATGAAGCTTGTTTGTGCTATTATGTAAAGTATACTTATCAATTACTTTAAACATGTTCTATATATGAGTTTATTTATTAAGTGAATTGTTATAATGTTCTCAGAAGTAAATGATTCTTTATTTCTAATTTGTAGGTATACTCAGTGAATTTTCATGTTTTTTTGTTGTTTTATTGTAAAATATTTGAAACAACCCTTATAGTATAGTATCAAAGAACTAGTCCTTGTAATTTCCCCTTTTAATTAAATTCTTGCTGTAATATTAAAAAGTTGCGTGAAAAGGTGAGTTAGCTCCGCAAGTTAAGGTCTCATTATTCCAACCCTATTTGCTTTTGTCATTTAGCTTTGCGATTCATGGGTACAGGTTTCTTGAGGTGGCCCTCAAGAAAAGTAAAATTACCTGATGAGTTTCCGGTTTGAATAACGCAGGATCATATGTAGCACCTTCCTCTGGTTGTGTTATTTTCGGGGCAGTTCCATTTGCCACCATATTTACTGATTCTGCGAGCGCTTTGATACCTGAGGAAGCAATATAATTATTAATTAGTAATTTTTTGAACCGAAGAATGAAGCTTAGACAACAAATAAACGGACTTCAAACTAAAAAGCAAAAAATAAATTTGCTTCCCACAAAGTTATACGAATTTTCTTTCAGTATAATATCAATCATATTTAATAGTTATTTTATAATTTTGAAGTCGGTACCAAGTAAATGCTACAACAATCTACACAAAATCGATTTAACCAAACAAATACTTATTGTTTTACTTAGCACCGACATTATACATACAGACGAATTGAGAACCTCCCCTTTTTTGAAGTCGGTTAAAAATATATCCACTTCCAGGTCGTGGTTACTTTGATTTTTTAATATTTGTTATATAAAATAAATTAACACAAAGCTTAGGACGATTAATATTTTCTAATGGACTGAACAATATTTAATTTGTAACGTTATGAAAAAATTCAAAGCTAAATAACCATCAATTAATTCATTAACATCAATTAATTAATTAAAAACCATTAGATACCAACCAAAATACGACTTGGGGACCTTCAAAAAAAGAGCGTATCTTTCTTCAAAAGGCCGGTAACACACTCGTGACAACGCGAGTGCTCATGGGCGGCGATGATCACTTAACATCAGGTGACGCGCTTGCTCGTTTGTCCTCTATTATATAAAAAAAAACCTAAAATACTATCTAGGATATCTGACATACAAACCTTCCGGATATAAGAACCGGTTGTAAATTGAGTCAACTGTATCGTCAATGGTGCAAGGACAAGACTTCTGAAGCAAGATCGGTCCTGTGTCCAGTCCATCGTCAGCCCAGAATATAGAGAAGCCACAAACCGTGTCGCCCTCAATTAGAGTCCTGGGAGACGCAATATAAGTCTATTTAATATATATTTATTATATTTATACTTGTCATTGTTTGTATACCTCCTTAATATATATAATATAATATTATAAATTATAAATTAGGTACGTTTAATGTTGTTATTCCGCGGTGGTCGACTAAACTACTGAACCGATTTTTTGATTTTTGATTTGAACGAGCAAGGACGTGGCGGGTCAATGCGGGAACTGATTTAAATAAAAGTATATCAAGATAAAATGACCATTATTTAGACATTTTTGGAAAATTTTATCTCTGTATAATTTAAGCTCTGATATTGGATTTGAAATCCGATTTTTTGTACAAATCATGTGCATTTTAAAATTAGGATGGTCATTCGTTGTCAGATACTTGACATAATATAAAATAATAATAATAATAATAATAGTAGCTTTTCTATCGACAAGTGCTGTCTCCATTCTCGTTTTTCAGCCAGATACACTATCTAGGACATTCAAACTTCAATTTCTATAGGTTGACTAGCTACCAGTCCGAGGCTTTGCACGCAATTAGTATGCATATAAAACATCCTCTTGTCATCATGAATCATCAATCAACTTAGGCATACACAGGAGCCTACAGACAGGATAGCGACTTTGTTTTACTGATTACCTGACCTACTATAAATTCTACCTTCTACTCTTATTCCAAGCAAAAGGCTAGTCTGACGTATTTCGTGATATTAAACCTACCAGTTAACCGAAGAGGCTCCTCTGTGTCGCGGCAGGATACTTGGGTGGTAGCAAATACTTTGATACTTCGGATGCAAGATCACTTCCATCGGAATAAATTGGGTGCAGAAAGGTAATACATTTAGATCAGCATTCACCTGCAAAGGAGAAATTTTGAGAAAGTATTTTGAGATTTAAGCTCTACTAGTTAAGATAATATTAAAAAATATTATTTTTCGGGCTTTAATTATTATAATACCAACTGACCAAGTAATATTTAAATAAAATAAATAAAATAAAATAACTTCATAGAATAAATAAATAAAAAAAAGTATTTCCTACTACATATAATTTCCTCATACAGTGAAGCGTAATATAACAAATCAAGATCACATGTCCCTACCTATGTTTCTGTATAAATGATAGATAATATTATCAATGTATATTTTTCAACATTAAAACGCGTGCCATGTAATATCAGTTCCATATTATTATGTAACAAAGACATTTACTGTTTTGATATCACTTATCAATACGCTAATGAGACTGTTATTGTGTCTTAGTTTAAAAAAAAACTATTATCAAATAATTTTAGTCGCATATGGAACGTAAATATGTCGTAGAATTTTGTTTTTAAGTCCTGTTTTGGAAAATTTAATTCCTCAGTTGATGTTATCAATACATTAATTTTGAAGAATTTTCTCGTAAAAACTAACGAACATATTTGGTTCAAATTTGATATAAAATTAGATAAGGCTTTGGATTGAAATACATTTACATCCTCATTTAGTATCATATACGTTTCAGACATACCAAGCAACATACAAACGAACACCAGCTTTATATAGCATTATAAATTTAATAATCTTTCAAAAATGGCTATACTTTTTGGAACATGGCAACTATTATACTATTATCTATATAAAATGGGATGAGACACTGCTAGTATCACTGCATTGGCTATGGGCTGGCGTTACTCTTACCGTCTAGCTCGTCTCCCCTCTTCATATTATAAAACAAAACATTTTTAACTATAAAGAGAGATCACGATGCGATTTCTATAAAAAATATCAAATTCTTGATAATATAACATATGTGATGGGTTATCGCGTCGTTATAAACCATTGGCGTGATAAATTTTTATAACTAATGGAAAATAAACATTTGCTTAAACTTTTTTTTTTATAATCACCGGTTTATAAGCGATTTCTTCCATTTAATAACAGCAATAAGGCATATTAATTTAATGCGTGGTTCTGTTTTAAAAGGTATTGTATTAACTTCATAATGTTAAGATATTGTAGCTCTACTGTTGTAATGAACGGATACAAGGATACTTATTACATATCTCAGAAACTAAATATTTGAAAGAATATTTAATGGGTAAAACTATGGCTAGTTAAAAAAAACTTTTAAGAAATTTTATTTTATGCGCATCGAGGGATTTCTCATCCCCCAAATACTATATATATTATTTAAATTTATTACTTTATTATTACTTATCGAATTTAAATTTATTCAAAAGTGTTACTATATATAATTTGTAGCCTCTAAGGTAAAAAATATATGTTTAACTTATAAAAAATCAAGTACGATAAAATTAATCCTCTACAAAAGATTTACAACTTAAGGCTACCTAACTTAAACTTAAGATAATAAGAATTGTAGTAACTTAAATATTAATTTAAAACTTACGGATTTGTATTCTTCTAGAATCTCTGGTATAACTTTCCCTTTAACCCTCCACGTCTTGTATTTGAACACTGGAACTCCATTTTGTGAAGCGATCGTAGCTAAAATAATCATATTTTCATTAAATAGTATAAAACAAAGTCGTATGACATTAAAATATTACTTTCATTGAGTAAAAAATTTTCAAAATCGGTTCAGCAGATACATCTTACAATAGCACATACCAACAAACTAAAATATTAGCATGTAATAAATACTTTACATACAAAGCCGCATTTTTCTGTCTGTCCCTATGTATGATTAAACAATTATATTATATTAGATATGTTATAAGCCCAAAAAAAACCGGGGCATTCACGCGAAATTGACAAAACTAACTATCTATTTTTTTGTTGGTTTTATCATTTATCTTTTTTCTATCGTTTTGACTTGTAGGTATGTATGTGTGCTGCCGCTGCTGTGCGGAACACATTTTTTGGTTGATTTGTATGTAACATATCTATTGACTATAATATCATTGATGCTTAAATGTTTAAAACGATTTTTATACTGTTTTTTTATCAGTCAGAGTGATTCGTGAGAAAGGTTTATGAGGAGATATACCTACATAAATTTATTAAATGCTTAGCAGGTTAAAGGATAAAAAAACTCTTCATATTAAATAACCTTAGTATCGGTAAAGTTGGCTGTTCGTCAATTTAATTATGTCTAATTTAAATATTACACCACTAGATCGCATTTCAACTATTAATTATTACAGTAACAATTTCTCTTGTAATCTAAGTTATGTTCTTACGATAACATTTTAAATACTATCGGTTTCATACAAAGTTGCTTTCATATCGGCAACAATGTAAGCAGAATTTAACCTAATTCTTGCACAGACGACAAAATAGCACCCTTGATGACACATCCCTTCTTGCTATTGTATTGTATTGTTTGCTTACAGACTGGTAAAACATCTGCTTGACTAGTTTTATGTAACAGATCTCTTAAACGTTATTTATTTTAGATAAATTGTTTATTTATTATGTTATAGTTTATATTTAAATTAATATTTTCAATGTGTTTAGTGTGTTAAAAATTGGATTTTTTATTTTATTCAAATTAAGTATATTAATATTGTCCACGTCAGCAGCTACAGCTAAATTATTTAAAAATAGTTATCTTTAGATCCTACTTATATTATAAATGCATTATTTCACGCAAATCGGTCCAGCCTTATTTCGCGAAAGAATAACAAACATACATTCATAGTATTTCATACATGTACTCACAAATTTTCTCATTCATAATATTAGTAGGACAGGATTCACATACCCAAAGGATCCTCCCTATTTCCTTTGTCCAGTACTGTGAAAACGCCGGCAACTTGGTGGCCATCTTTTTGCAGTAATTTAAAGACTTCAGCTGCAAATGTACTTTGACCGATAATAGCTACTCGAAGCGACTTCTTTGGTGCCTGCAATCAATATAAGACATGTTATATCCATACAAATCAACTGAAAAAAGTGTTCCGCACAGCAGAGGCAGCACACATATATACAAGTCAAAACGATAGGAAATAGATAAATGATAAGACCAATAAGAAACAAAGAGATAGTTTTGTCAGTTGCGCGTGAATGTTCTGGCAAACAATCACCTAAAGGTAAGACGACCTAATGAGGAAGTTTTTGCGTCTTCAAACTTTTAACATATCTATTTAATAATATATAGCAAAAATTCCTATTCCTATTATAGTAGTTAACATATTCCATCACCTCTAATCATAATGTTAATTATTACTGGTGACTGAAAATGTATAATAATCAACCGCCATAATTTAAAAAAAGTTTCCTAAATGGACGATGGCAGAAACGACTTTATTGTTATTTTATTAAAATATACGCAATCTTAATCTTAATATTAATAAAATATAAATAAAAAAACAATTGATCATCGATGATTTTTTTCTTTATACGTCTTATAAGTTTTATTTAAAAAAAAAAAGATCTTAAGGAAAACTGTATATTATTGTGTCAAGACTAATTTCTTAATAAAAACTATTCACCATACAATACTCCTTATTATACAAAAATAATTGTCGTATAAAAATATAAAATATTCCATGTCCCTTTTTCAACTTCACTTTCACTTTTAACTAACATTACTTTGTAGACTTAACGACAGGTGTAAGACTTCCAATTATTATTTTTTTGCTAATAACACTATATACATATATAACTTATACACGCACAAATACTTATATAATGTTTGCTTTGTATGAGCCTTTGTTAAACTCGGAGAAAAAAAAGCAATCTAAATTAAAAAAAACATAAAATTACCTACAGAAAAAAAATTAGTTAACAAATTCAAATATAATTTAAAACGGTTTCGATTAGGGAACTCCAGTCTTTATTATTAAAACTATTTTGATAGTTAACAAAAATATTTATCAAAAGGGGTCATTACTAATAATAGGTAATACCAGTCCATTGACTCGCGTTAATCAAACCTAGACTTATTAAAAAAATACGTTAAAAAAAACTTAACACTGCAGCTAAATATTCCAAACATTTAAACAAAACAATTTTAAAATTACACGTAAAATATTTCAAAATTCGATTTACCTCATTAGGCACGGCTATTGGCGGCATTGTCACTTTTTAAAAAAAGAAAGAATAAAATTAAAAATAAACAACTCGACCAGTCGGGCTGAAGTTTGAGCGCCGACTACCAAGAAGTGAGGAACTTATTCCATATATAAAGATGCCTCTAAGATATATTGCAACCCTGACATCGCTTATCGGGATGATAATAGGAATTTTTGCTATTGTTGTGGTACGTCACCTGGTCAGCTGATAGTCAACGCCATTATGGCATGGAAAAATTACTGGCATATTTTTGTCTGTTTAAATGTCCTTACCGCATTATAAATAAATTACATGCCCTAATATTTGTGTTAAACAAGATCATATTTAAAAATTTTTGCGATAT
This sequence comes from Eurema hecabe, assembly GCA_026213755.1. Taxonomy (NCBI): domain Eukaryota; kingdom Metazoa; phylum Arthropoda; class Insecta; order Lepidoptera; family Pieridae; genus Terias; species Terias hecabe. The sequence continues at coordinate 6,791,032 of JADANM010006423.1, forward strand.
TTGATTAGTATCTTCATACGCAAAATCAATTTTATTACAGAACACTCTGATTTTTTCTGCGTGTTAAATCTATACTAATATATAAAGCTGAAGAGTTTGTTTGTTTGTTTGTTTGAACGCGCTAATCTCAGGATGTACTGGTTCGAATTGAAAAATTATTTTTTTATTGAATTGAACATTTATCGAGGAAGGCTTTAGGTTATATAACATCACGCTGCAACTAATAGGAGCGAAGATATAATGGAAAATATGGAAAAATCGGGGAAAATTATTCATCTTTTAGGGCTTCCTTTGCGTGCGCTGCGAAAACGGTTCAATATACAAAAATAATATGTATGAAAGAATTATTCCTTTTTAAATGATCTAAAAAAAAGTCAGCGACAGTATATGTCTATCTTCTAAGATTGACTCACTATACCATAATAATTGAAATAGATCCGACGGGGACGAAGTTCCGAGCAACAGCTAGTATTTAATATAATGTTACCCATAGAATTAAAATAGACTATTATAATCTTTGAACATTAACTCACATTACATATACATAAAAATCTGGTTAAATATATTCAACCATATTCAATCATTACATAGGAAAACCATGTCGCTTACCGTAGTCTGTCCCTATTTATGCTTGGATCTTTAAAACTAGATAACATATTTTGATGCTATTTTTTAAATAGATAGAGTGATTCGAGAGAAGGTTTAGTATAATACATTCATCATACTTATTTTTGTTTAATATATACAATATAGTCTATACAAAAGTAAATAATACAATATTCAGTAGGTACATATAATTTTTCCACAAGAACTTGTGCATAATAATTGTTTCCGACTATGACTAATGACTCGCTACATTCAAACGACCATAAGAAACACATTTTCGCATATTGACACAGACACTTGGAGTATATCAGAAATCTATTCATCTTATATTAAAAAAATAATACATGGATATAGCATTTAGTATTTAGTAAGGTGTTGTTAACTGTAACTGTTCAGGATTTCGGGGAATCCTTTTAGGGATACCCATTTCAAGAGAGATGTTTATCAAAATATTATCATGGGCTCATGTCGGCGGGAAAGACAAAAATCTAATATAGTCTATGGCCCTTTAGAAATCTATGCATTTAGTAAAACTATAGGGGGTGGCAATAGTTATCAAGCGTTTGTCGAACGTTTATTTATAACTTATTTATGAAAATTGCTGGGTTAATATGCATTGTAATTTTTAAAATTTGAGTGTCAAACTTTACGTTAGAATTAACTAATAATATTTATTTTTAATGTGATTTTAAATGCGTAGATAACTGAAAGGCTCTTTAAATTTCAAATATATAGAAATTCAAACGAATTTTTTAAGGAATAAAGCATGTGACGTCACAGTACGTTTTATAGAAATATTTCAACATTTCAAAATCTAATGGTATCAGAATTACATAAAATAAACATAATTAATAACTTTATGCCTATGGCAGAGGGCAAATCGATAAATTTTGCTTCAGATAAGATTCATTCGTTAAAACCATGTTATTGCAATGTGGCTACGTGTCAATCGTAACGTGTCTATAATTTTTAAATTTTATAACGTATAACTAATAAACAAATATTTTTTGTATTTTAATATAGCATCTAAGAGAGCATTGCCTTGCCCTTTCTTGTCCCTAGAAACATCTTTCCTAACGTGTACAAGAATATATTTAAAATAAAAAACCCATATTTAATGATAATTGTTTGGGTAAGTATACTAAAGGTAATTTATAAAATACATAATATTAATAATGAACTAAAAACTACATCGATTTAGAAGCACACACACCCACACACACACTGAAACACAAACACACCCACACACAAACAACAACACGAACACATTATTATTTCTAATCACTCTATTAGACCACGAGCTTAAATGCCTCACTATAGCCAAAACAAACGATAAAACATAATTCACATAATCTCACATATTTTTGTAGGTACATACTAACGCATACTTTAGTAGGAATAGCATTATATGGGACTACAACCAACTCTCCTTTGAAATTTCCCGAAATTAGGGGAGAAGTCAGTCACTAACTTATATTAAATCATACAAAAAACAAGCGATTTAAGATAACTTTAATAATTAAGATAACATATTACACTTATTAAAATAATATTTTTCCAAGAAGTGTGTTACATATAACACTATTTTACTATTACAAACACATTAACTAAATTTTATGACATCGATAATGAATTTTCTTAAACAACTATCAAACTGCAAAAACTATACAAAACTTCCTTCAAAAATCCGCATCACTAAACCAAACTCAAAATAACGTCTCAAACCATTCAATAACTTTCACAATAATTAGCCTTATCTATCGAAACATGAAGTGGCTTTGAACCAGTTCAAAGCGGTTTTCGACGATAGGTTCAAGAAAGCTGAGCCTATCATTACGGCGGGGACATAATTTACCGACAATATCGTAATAGCATAGGGTTACCAGATGTCATGTTTAACGCCCTTTATTATGATACTAGATGTTGCTCGGAACTTCGTCCCCGTCGTATCTATTTCTATTATTATGTTATAGTGAGTCAATCTTAGTAGATAGACATATACTGTCGCGGACTTTTTTTTAGATCATTTAAAGAGGAATCATTCTTTCATACATATTATTTTTGTATCTTGAACCGTTTTCACAGCGCACGCAAAGGAAGCCCTCAAAGATGAATAATTTTCCCCGTTTTTTCTATATTTTCCATTATATCTTCGCTCCTATTAGTCGCAGCGTGATGTTATATAGCCTAAAGCCTTCCTCGATAAATGGTCAATTCAATAAAAAAAGAATTTTTCAATTCGAACCAGTAGATCCTGAGATTAGCGCGTTCAAACAAACAAACAAACAAACTCTTCAGCTTTATATATTAGTATAGATTTGCTATCAAATGATTAAAACACGATATTACTGGTAGACTGTCTCATTAAGAACATTAGACTCGATCTTATCTAAGGATAAATGCGCATCTAATTATGTTGTAACTAAGTGAGTTATATTTTATTGAAAATGAATAAGTATCGACAAAGCAGTCAGCGTTCCTATATTCAATTAATGTCTCATGTCCTCTAGTAGGAAACATGAAAAATCTACTCAATAGAATTTTCAAGTTTTGCATAAGTATAAGTTGTGTCACGAAACTTTAGCGCTGAACGAAACCTGCGCAGAAGTCAAAAATAAGGTATCGAGGGGGCGGCACCGCGCGCGGGGCGCGTGATCGTCGGGTTCGCGAGCGTTGATTGGTTGTCCCAGTCGTGTTGTCTTCTCGCACCAATACGTCAATTACGAGCGCGATTCTACCGGTGCGCAGCTATTCTCGTCCAGCGCTAAACATTCGTGACGCGACCTATACTAACTCTTTTTTTTTATGTTATGAAGAGGGGAGACGAGCTGGACGCACTCCTGATGGTAAGAGTAACGCCAGCCCATAGCCAATGCAATGAATTGAGCAGGAATTTAAGTTAGGTTAGACTCCTGCTGACAGAGCTACGGAAGAGTTCGCTATGGCCCCCGTGACTCCGTCGAAACGCAGGAAAGTTGAACTGTGTGGGGTTTAAATCGGTTTAAGTCCTACAAAACTTTCCCCTCTATATTGTAGGTGTACGTAAGCATTTCACAACGTGAAAAATATACTTGCTTTAACAGAAAATTGCGAAAAAATGCCTTGGACTCCCGACTCATCCGATTACATTATTGTCAACTGACTCTATGTCAGTAGAGCTAGCTGTTATTATTGACATTTCTGTTAAAAGATTGTTTTACATACGTTATATCATCCATTGTTCAAGAACAATACAGAGTCATTCGTATGAAGTCAGTCAGCGGGGTGACATTGGCGAAGTTATGAGTCTCTGGAGTTTAATCTTGCTAGCACTAACCGTTACAGAGGTATCTGCGTACAACTTTACGATACAGTTTCCGATGTGGTGTTCCTTGACGTTAAATAAATGCACGTTTAATTTTAACCTTAACTTTGATTTCTCGTAACTGCTAACTATTAACCGTGACCTGCACTTGTGGTAAATATTGTTTCTTAATATATTCGTTGACTTTTTTATACCATTTTTTATAATGTTATATACAGAAAAAAATTAACTAACATTCAATTCATTGCCCCTACAACAAATGTACAGGCAGAGTTCCAATGTTTGTAATAATGATGTCAATTTTTGATAGTAGTACATTTTTACAAGCCAAAGAGATATTGATAACTTTCAATGTGTAAATTTTAAAGGGTTTATATTTCTAGTATATAAAGATAAGGTAGTTTTTGAATCCACGATGTTTAAAACTTGGTGAACAGTCAATTTATCAAATAACACATATCAAAGCTTCAACATCAAAAGTGTGATTCTGTACTCACAGTTTTAGAATCTTTTTGTACGAGAACTACTAAATGTAAATAAAATAACGTGTCTATTTGAAGTATTGCTATATAAAATAACAATCGAATTTCAGATTTTTACATCACAGTTGCCAGAAACAGATATATTTATGGACGAAATTCCGTTTTCGAAGTCTCTCGGAATCGGTTTGGAGAAGCGTCCTGGTAGGACATTGGATGACGCGAAGTTAGAACAGGAATTCAAAGAGTTGTACCAAGACATGATGAAGGCTAGCGAGGAAGTTGATAGAACTGAAGATTTGGACAAATACGTTTCCCATACAGATCTGACTAGGCTAAAAAGTAAGTAGTATTGGCCTGCTTATTTTTGTTGCGTACTGAGAGTTATCCTTTATTCCAGACAACCATTTTTATATACATTTTGAAAAAGAAAGGTTGGATTGGTAGTTAGGAAGAATTATTTTTTAAGACTCTTCCTGGAACTATGAAGATGGTTTTGAACCAGAAAAAAGTCCAGAGGAAGGGAAGGGGAAACTCGATTTCGATTACATAGTATGTTTTGACTTAAATTTTACTGACGATACATTTTCGTAGCATTCATTGATATTATAGTTTATAGATATGTTATACACCTATAAATCCCATTCCGCACAGCAGCGGCATCATACTTACATACATACAAATCAAAATGATAGATACGAAATAAATGATAAAACCATCCAGATGACTCGAAGTAGGGAGCGTCGGTTTAGTGCACCCCTGCCCGAAGTTGGGCTTTATAGCAAAGTTCCGGGTAGCACTGTTACTCTTACCATCAGGAGTGCATCCAGCTCGTCTCCCCTCTTCATAATATTATGTAAAAAAATAAAATGTGTGTGTGCGTGTGAGTCAAAAAGCGAATACAAATAGTTTCATAAGACAGTTAAAAATATTTTACATGTTTTCTCTATAGATTCATCAAACAGAAGATCAGTGATGCGATCCCCAGCTATAAAGAGACGAGCTCGCTCCCAATCTCTACGGAGACAAAAGCTCAACAGCCAGGGTCTCAGGAGTCACCTGCAGCATTCAAGACAAAATAACATGAACCTTAACTCAGATACAGAAGAATAGATATTAATATTAAAGTTTTATTTTACTTATGATGTTATTTTACTTCTAGGGTAATTTTATGCAAGCATTTTTTTTTTATAATATGAGGAGGGGAGACGAAATTGTCAAATTGTCGCTTATATACATATAGCATTTTTACTTGACTCCGTTGGAGCGAAAAACAAGGGAAAATGTTTTTGGCTATGTATTTAAAGATGTTCTATTATAGCGACGAAACTACTAACGCGATTGTAATGATTGTGGTGTGACAATAAGCCAGACATTATACAGTGTGTCACAAAACAGGGGTCCGATCCTCAAGTGTATCATTTTTCATCTAAAACCCTTTTTAAATAAAATAAAAAAAATCTATATCTAAAAATAACAATGCAATAAAGTTTTATTAATGATGATGTATCTAGTAAAAAAAAATTGACAAATTCAAGGAAATTCACAAAAGTTGGCAACTCACGTACGGTTCGTACTTCGTAGACCGTATAGAAATAGCACGTGAACGCGAGGCGGTGTTGCCATATAAGTTTTACAATTTTGCTCAGTTTTTTTTTATTATGAAGACGGGAGACGAGCATTATTATTAAGCATTATCGTTTGAAAATAATAATTGTACTGCCGGTAAGTAGTTTTTTGGATCGGACACTTGTTTTCTAACACACTATATACAACTTAACACACATACATAATTGCCAAGACTTTTTGTACAGGCATATGATTTCTATTAAACAACTTAAGAACGAGTTTGTTCTTAAATTATTTAAAAAAAACTTAAAAGTCTTACGTAAAATTTAAAAGAAAACTGATAAAAATACTCCAGAATAGAGATCAGAATGAAAAATATTATGACATAATAAATTTGTGTACATATACCTACATAGTGTTTGTTTTTTAGGTGAAGACTGTTAAGCAAAGTAAAAGTCTAAGTCAAAAGTACATTCATTCAACTAAGTTATACATATAAAGTAACACTTTTGAATCGTCATGGTACAAAACATCTACCACCGGCTCGGAAGGCAGTTTCTACAGAGAAGAAACGGCATGAAACTCTGATAGTTGCTCTTTTTATTAAATTAGAATAAATAATTGTAAATACAAACAAATACTCGACTATTATAGGTAATCTAATATTGTAAAGAAGTGAAGTTTGTGTGTTTGTTAAATTGTAAGGCGTAATCTCGGGACCTACTGAACCGATTTTTAAAATTCTTTCACCAATAGAAAGCCACATTATTGCTAAGTGTCATAGGCAATTTAAAAAAGTTAGTACTTAATATAGCAGTCCATCTTCACCCATAAACAGTCGGTTGTAAGGGGGAAGGGGGTCAAAGTTTATATGAAAGTCCACGCGAACGGAGTCGCGGGCAACAGCTAGTATACTCATAAACCTTTCTTTTCAATCACCCTATGTTATAATTGCTTAGTTTTAAAGATTTATAAAAACCGCTATAATGTGTATTTATAAATACATAGACGTTTATATAAAATTTTAGAATTTAGAGTGTGACTGAATGTTATATTATTACTTTTACTATGTAGGTACTACTCTTATGGGTTTCTTGTTGCCTAATAAAGAATATTTAACCATACATATAGACAGAAGAAAGCGACTTTGTTTAATACTATGTAATGGTGTGGATTTAAATATAATGTTATTAATTAATTAAGTAGGAGTGCATTGCATTTCATTTATCTGCTTTACAAAACAAATAGCAGGAAAAAGCGAATGCTGTGTGAGCGATTACAAACCATTCGTTTAAAAATGAACCTTAATAGGATACACCTACAGTTTAAAATCATTTTAATAAATGAATAATGTCGATGCCGTAAAAGGAGTATGAATATGTCTGAGACGGGACCTCCCCGTCGGACCATATGCGATACGTTTCCATTGCCTTTTGGTGTTTTCTTCAGTGACGTCATGTGATTTTTAAAACCAATGTTTCCTTACGTTTTTGAAAAAGAAAATAACAAAAAATACGTATATAATATTATTTTTTATTCAACTTTCCGATATTAAATTCTCATTGCCAAGTTACTACAATTATAATATAAAGAAAACCATTGGTACAATTACTTAATGTATATTTATAACTACAAAATAATTTGAATAGGACTTGGCTTCTATGAGATCTCAAAACTTTTTTCGATGGAAAGACTGCATCGAGAGACTTGGCATATTTATACATGAATGTTTGTCGCGGGATATAAATTGACATTTACCGCATCGGAGCCGATTTAATATAGATTTTATTTTCAAAATAGTAATTTAGGTAGATTTAATATTAATGTGAAAGTAGTGATGTTTGTTACGCTTTCACGCAACTAATAGATCGATCATTATGAGATTTTGTTCACATATTCTTGGAGATCAGAATAAACATCTTATTTCCAATATTTATTATATTGATTCAATGCGAAAGAGAATACGCTCTTATTATAATAAACTATACTTAAGGAGTTTTAACTTAAATTTAATGTCGTATGGTATGGTAAGATACGTTATCTTGTCTTTATCTTTGAACGGCGTACAAAAATCTCTTAATACTGCCGGTGACCGTAGACCTACGACAAAGATAATATGCTGAATTTTGTACTGTTTAACTGGTAACATCAATAAAGATAAAACGTTTCGATTGTCAATCTGTTTGTACTTGATTTAAATGTTTCAGTGTCTGTTGGATATTTTATTATTAAAAGTTGTTTTTATTATTTTATTCATTAACTTGCTGTTGCCCGCGACTCCGCTCGCGTGAATTTTCACACAAACTTTCATCCCCTATTTTATCCCCTTGAGGGTAGAATTGATCAAAACCCTTTCTTAGCGGATGCCTACGTCATAGCATCTACCTGCATGGCAAATTTCAGCCCGATCCGTCCAGTGGTTTGGGCTGTGCGTTGATAGATCACTATGTCAGTCAGTCACCTTTGAATTACATATATTTACATTGAAAATGGCAATAAGAATTAAGCAGGTAATTAATTAAAACACTTCAGAGTTGCGAAGCCCCACGAGTGTTCATGGGCGGCGATGATCACTTTCCATCGGGTTTCCAGCGGCTTTTTCGGGTACCGTTTGTCTTTTTGCATATTATAAAACAATACTTATATTGTAAATGCGAAGGTTTATAAGTGTGCCAGTGTGTTTGTAACTTCTGTACGTTTAAACGGCTGGAATCATTTAATAAAATTTGGTATGGAGTTAGCCGACACCCCGGATTAACATTATCCCTACTAAAACTCGGGGTACAGCTAGTTATTATTATAAGTCGCCTAACAATATAGTTTTCGTATTAAGTTATTTGTCTACTTTATTAAAGGTATTTCAGAATTATAAAAAATAACATACAATTTTAAATATTCTATTTAAACCAACGTTACGACAAGAGCACTTTTATATTGTTTGTAAATTTCAAATAGCAGGGAATTGGTGACGGCAATTTTTGTAATTTTGATTTTTTTTTTAAACGCAGATACTCAAGTATGTAGTTCTTTTAAAAACGCTAAAATAAAGGTAAAGCTTCGTAAAAGGCAAGCGAAACCACATACCCGATGCTAGCAAAGAAACGTTATCCGATAATTTCCCTTATCGTATGAAACAATGGACAAAGGTTGGTTTACTCGCAATTTATATATACTGGGATATATTTAAATATAATCAGTTGTCTATTGAGTGTTGTTCATCCAACATAGCTATGCGTTTGCTTTTATTATTCTTATCTGTGATACAACTATCAGTTCAGGTAAGTGATACATTTATTCATAGAATAATAATACTTACTACCGCAATATGAGAAAGCAAAGTGAAGCCACTTCAAAGTGACTCCAAGTGGTGAGCGTCGATGTAGTGCACCCCTGCCCGGAGCAAAGTTCTGGGTAGCACTACATGGGCTGACGTTTCTCTTACCATCAGGAGGACGTCCAGCTCGTCCCAACATTTCATAGAATAAGAAAAAACTAGACATATTTGTCTAGTTACATAGATCGTCACCGTAGTGCATCGCATCCAATTTTTTTTTATGTTTTCCGTAAATTTATTTTTTTCGCATATATAGGGTTATTTTCTTATTGCAATACTATCAGTTGGCTTGTGTGTGTGTAATTGAGTTTAAGAACAAGCATTTCACACTTAGATATTATATGCAGTTTCTGCTTCACTTCCTACCATTAAATAAATAATTTTAGAACTAATTAAATTTTTAATTAAAAGTGATTTAATATAGAGATAGGTATCCTCTCTTTCAAAAATGCATTACAATTTAATGCATTGAGCATTAGTAACGTCGTTAAGTAATTACTTTCTTTAATCGAGCCTCTGACATTGATCTTTTTCATAATTTTGACCTAATCCTTACTCACCCACCTAGTTTATTTAGCCTAAGAGCAATTTATAAGTTTAACTATACGGGATAGTTTTAATTGGTATTAATTTACTTTTAATTTCACGCTTTAGCTATCCAAATAAAATAAAAAATAAACTATTTGTTACTTAAAATTAATTTTAAATCACATGAAAACTTATTTAGGCATGTAAAATATATTTATAATTGTTTTGTAATACTATGCCGAATGGCGTTACAGTCTGGCCCAGTTGAATAAAGATATATTCAAATAACTTTATTATGTATGTTGGTTACTCTTTGTCTAAAACGTTAATAGATAAGATTTTAATAGTTAATGCAGGTATTTCTATTTTGAAAAAGCAAAATCACGACAGTATTAAGTAAGAAACAAAGTAGCTTTTTGTCATCTGTCCCTATGTAAGCTTAGATCTTTAAAACTACGCAATGAATTTTAATGCGGTTTTTTATAGATAGATAGTGATTCAAGAGATATGTTTTTTTATGAATAATACATGTATCATGTATTTATTTTATTTATTTTTCTATTTAGATACACTGAGAAGCTTACACAATAGATATATACAGGTAAAATTACATTAACTACTTATATTAACACTAGCTGTTGCTCGCGACTTCGTCCCCGTTGATTTGTGTTTCCATTATTTCTTCACTCCTATTAAGTTACTTACTACTCAGTTGCAGCGTGATGTAATGTAGCCTAAAGCCTTCCTCGATAAATTGTCTATTCAACTAAAAAAAAATATTTTTCAATTCGAACCAGTAGTTCTCGAGATTAGCGCGTTCAAACAAACAAACAAACTCTTCTGCTTTATATATTATTATTTATAATTATATTTATATATTAGTATATGTGCTGCTCTTAATTGTGTATACAACTTTGACCAAATAGAAATTCACAAGGTTAACAGAAAAATATAGAAATAATAAAATCGTATATAAAAAGATAGAACAAATAGATGGTAGATAAACATTTCTTTTAAAGCTGGTTTAAAACTGATGTAATTGTTATATTGGTAGGTATTGATAGTACCCTGGCCTTGAAATTTGTGATGTGTCTCCTTAAGTCGAGGTATTTAAATTTTTATGTATGGGTACGATTTTTTTTAATTTTTTGGATACAAAGTCCTTAAGTCGCAATCTTATAAGTTCTGTCTTTCCTTTCTTCTGCCTTTCGTAATGTGATAGTGAACTATACAAAAACCTCGACGGATCTTGGAGCAATCGGAACAGCTCTAATATGCACTTGCGAATGAATTCTTCATTTCCCGGACACTTATTAGCTAATTTACTATCATAATCAAATATTAAATCACTTTATACACCAAAAAAGGAATATTCAATCAAGATTACAAATAGACGCCGCCAGATTCCCGCCAAGACTCGTATGCACTATGCAGCGTACGAATAACGAACTACGAAGCAAGAGCAGGTTGCTAGTAGAAATTATTTTATAGGGCAAACAATTATGAGGAAGTGGTTTCAGTAAAAATATTAATATTTATTATAAATGACGTCGATCATACAGTTGCCATTGGCAAAAAATCTTTTAATCCCAACAATAAAGTATATCAGTAGGTACATAATAATGATCATAAATTTTATTGACATTAATTTTGACGTCAGAGGAGATTTTGCATTTATATAGGGTAATTATTCATTTTGTGGCAATAATAAGCTTATCAGTAAAACAACTCTTTATTAATATAAAAAGCCATGTATTAAAAAAATGTACAAAAATTAATAAATAGAAAAGTATGTCTGTTTATCCGTTATCTCGTTGCCTATATTGCTTTGCGTGCGTCTAGGCGATATTTCAGGACGTTTGTTCGTTTTTCAATATTATTAAAAACAGATTGAGAAGAATAAGAGGCTCCTAAGATGCGACAAACGTTGGACTAATCTCCGGAACTTGATTACTATTTCGAATGAAACGTTATTTTCTTTTGGGTAGTCCATTTATCGAGGAAGGCTTAAGGCAGGCAAACAAACAAATCACGCTGCGACTTAAATAAAGAAGAGGAAATAATCATCAATCTTACACGGTTCAAGGAACCCAATTTTTTTTTTTTTTATTTAATTTAATGACCTGGTAACAAAGACCTTTGGGTCATATCTTATTTATTATTTTTACACTTCACTTCATTTCTTTCTGCCCTTCGTAAAGTGATAGTGAACTTTACGAAGAACCTAGACGAATCTTGGAGCAATCGGAACGGCGCTACTAAGCGCTCTCAAATGAATTCTTCATTTCTTGGACACTTATTAGCTAGTTTACTGCATGATACACTATCACAATCATACATTAAATCACTTTATGCACCAAAAAAGGAATATTCAATCGAGATTACATATAGACGCCGCACAATTCCCGCCAAAACTCTCAAGGAACCCAAAAATAATAGGTATTTAAGAAAAAAAAATCCCGCTTTAATTATTCGATAACAGATCATAAATCTTTGTGTCAAAATAATTAATTATCAATATAAAAAATAAAATAAAATATTTCCCCATCTAATCAAATTTTACGTTAGAATGATATTAGACATAACAGATATTATGTAAAAAGTAAGACGTCCCAATTAGGACGTTTTTGCGTCTTCAACATTTTGCGCTTTTAACATATCTATCTATCTTCTATAAATAAATATATATAAGGAGAAACTGACTGAGTGACATATCAACGTAGGCACATGAAATTTGGAAGGGACGTACGAAGGTATAGTTTGCGTCACAAATCTTTAGCGCTGAACGAGACCTGCGCAGAAGTCAAAAATAAGGTATCGAGGTAGCGGCGCGGCGCGCGGGGCGCGTGATCGTCGGGTGCGCGAGCGTTGATTGGTTGTCCCAGTCGTGGTGTCTTTCTCGCACCAATACGTCAATTTCGAGCGCGATTCTACCGATGCGCAGCTATTCGCGTCAATCGCTAAACATAAATGACGCGTACTATACCGTAGCGGTGCACTAAGAAAGGAATTCCCGAAATTCCCGCGGGAATGGGAATTAGCGCGAAATTCATATTGTATGAAAAATCTAAACTGAGGATAAGTACAGACAGCGTGAACGAAAGCGGGTCGGGTCATCTAGTAATATATATTATTGGTTAGATCATTATAATTTGGACTATTGAACAAATACATTTTGGCACATTGCCAAAGTACACAGTTTGAACGAGACTCGAAAAACTAGCGAGTGCCGACTGCCGTGAGCCGACTGCCGACTGCCAGTGCCGAAGCCAAGTGTGAAGTGTCGAGTTGATCAGTCGTCGCTTTTTGTTCATTACAAATGGACGTAAATTCAGTATTATGACCGCTGTGTGTGACTTTAGACTATATCTTCGTAATGTTAAGGTTACATTTCGTATGTCAGTGACAATTAATCTTATGATAGTGATATTGTTTTGTTTACCAAAAGGATATTATCAGGTGATTAAGTTAACATCTTTACGTGTGTAAGATTTATCTTAGCTAGTATTATAGTAATGACGTTTTTAATATTTATTAGTATATAAAACAAAATAAATAGTCAAGTAGAACTCATTTTTGAAATTCTTCTATACCATTGTCTTTGTATTTGATTTTATTAGATAACAAATTAATGTTCGAGAAAAGAATCTTACCTTAATAATTTAAAAACACATTTTGCCGCGAAACATTTTTGGTTGATATTATAGATTCATTTTTACAAGGAAACATTTGCTAATTGGAACTTCTTTGTTCCGTGTTATTTACTAAGGTCACAAGGTGTAAAATTAAATAAAATATTCATAACGTCATGTATTTGGCGGTGTTGAATGTAAGAATATTGTTGTTTAACAATTTGAGGACAGTGACCCTTTTTCGTGATGGCATGTAAATTTTAATCCATATTTCATGTTGTTGTTACAAAGTGTAGGTTTTTATTTTTAAAGAGCAACTAAAAGAGTTTATTGCCTATTTTTGTAGAAACTGTTTGTTTTATGAAACCTATAAATAATTATAATGATACATAATTAGTTTCGATTTTGTATTAAAGTTGCCAAGTTGAATAAAATTAAAATATACCGATTTAAAAATCGATTTCATGGATTAAAAACAACGATCGATTTTTATTGGTAGTGTTAATATTCCTCGATTAATTGTAAATGTTCTCTGACGGTTAATTTGGAATTTTAATAAAAAAACCCATAGTGAATAGTTTTTATAATGCAACAATTTAAACGCTAACGACCTCTTGGTGAAAATGGCAACACCAATACTACGACAAAAGTTGAAGGTTGGATCGGGCGACACTAAATATTTAAAATACGTTTATGTCTATGAGTTTTGGCGGGAATCTGGCGGCGTCTATTTTAAACTCGATTGAATATTCGTTTTTTGGTGCATAAAGTGATTTAATCCTTAATTGTGATAGTAAATCATGCAGTAAATTAGCTAATAAGTGTCCAGAAAATGAAGAATTCATTCAAGCGCCGTCCCGATTGCTCCAAGATTCGCCGAGGTTTTTCGTAAATTTAACTATCACTTCACGAAAGGCAGAAAAAACGGAAGTAATGAAAGAAATAACTAAGATTGCGACTGAAGGACTTTGTATTCATAGTCAAGAGATAAATTAACAAACAACAAAGTTCGTGTCTATCTGAGGTTTGGTGTTTTTTAAGGATGTATATTTACAAAAGAACAATTTAAATGTAATTTATCCGTTATCTAGTTGATATAACACATTTCTTAACGTAAAACTAGATGGCGCTGTTATACAAAACATTCGACAGTGTACTGATTAGAACAATTATTTAATTTATACCTTATTTTTCAGCGATCGACGCCGGGCGACGATAGCTATGTCGCCGCTGTTGTGGAGTATGAGGTCCTGTCTGACACAGATACAAACTTACAAAATTATGTGCGGCTGATCAATGAAGCGGCAGAACAGGTTAGTTTCTGAAACAATAGGGCGCCTATATCGCTTAACTTCAAAATAACGAAACATTTTTTACTAGCTCTGCCCCGCGGTTTTACCCGCGTAGTTCCCGTTCCCGGAGTAAGACCGAGATATAAGTTGCTTGGCAGAAATCACTGCCATTTACATATACCGTTGAAATTCTTGATATTTGACATTTTGGTATATGTAATAAAGGATAAATAAATATAAAATATCTTAAATGTTAATCCCGGGTATATCATCTATCTAAATACCAAAGTGCAATTAAATCGGTCCAGTCGTTTTTGCGTGATAGATTATAAGATAGTAAAATAGTAAGAAAAACTAATAACTGTCAAAAATGTACGCATATTTAAAATACTTACTAATTTTCAAGACACAAGTGACGCCATTGTTATCTTTCTGTCTCTTTCTCACATGAACGAAAGATGTAAAAAAATCGGTATTATGTCTAGATAACATTCCTTCCAGACAACGTTATGTAAAGTATAGAATACAATAAAGTCAAACTTAATTCGCGGAAAACTACTTATTAACAAGAGATAAAACCAATAAGTAAAATAACATTCACTATTATACTTATCCAAGACCAAGGGCAGTATAATACTAATCCAGGATATAATTAATTCCAGAATGCCGATATAGTAGTATTTCCAGAGTTGACATTAAACCGTGGAAACCGAAGCTTCGAAGTTCCAATCCATGGTCTGCTTAAAGAATATCCAATACCAGCTGATCATCCTGAACTGTATGATTCGGTAAGTTTCCTGGAAAATATGTAGCCATATCTACTAACATTAATATATAGGTTTGTAGCCACCGCTACTCATGCGCCTAAATCGTTCTAAATCGAGCTCACGATATGTTTTCGAGACTTAGCATATACAACGTGTAACAGAAATGTGTGGTAATATTTTTGCGTGATGTTCAAATGCTCATAGATAGTCTATATACAAGTCCCCAAATTAAAATAAACATATTTGAGATTTTTTATTCCATTAATTCATCGATAAAATCGATACTATGAAAATCAAAACATTCTAATGACAGAGACAGCAGTAACTTTTTCAATGAAATGCATTGTCATAGGGTCATGCGGTCATTGACACGTTACACCTGATAGCTCTAAAGTGATGTCTTAACGTCGATAAATTTAAATATCGATATGCTAGTCGATAGAAATAAAAAATCAATATCTTGTTATTAAATAGTTCAAATGAAATGAATTTTTAATACATTAATTTAAAATTAGGTATTCTTTGCGATCCTTAAGTATTACCACGCATTTCTGTTACACGTTGTATACAACCTCTCGACATCGAACCAATCTGGGATCATCGAACAAATCGAGGATTCTTCCTTTGTTCTAGAGGAAGGTTATATCTTCTTTCTCCTCTAAGAAATCACATATATAACTTTGTCTACATACAAAATAATAATAGGCAATTTGAATTAAATAGTTATATTAATCAAAAAGAACACATAAAAAGATTTCAATGTAAACTATTAATTTAAAACCGATGGAAATATCTATGACAGTAGCTTCCTATGCTTTTAATTCAAAAATGCGCGAATTAGAATTCAATACAATAAACGAATTCGGAAAAATCTTTTAGTTTTTTTTTCTAATTTTCATAGATTATACTTCTAATACAACAATCAAGCAGTCGTTTTCTTTCAAGTTATATTTTGGACTATTTCGACGGTAAAACTATCATAACGATGATGATTCTAACCTATACTAAAATATAGTATAC
>JADANM010006423.1:6817162-6829191 GCA_026213755.1 Eurema hecabe
ACTATCATAACGATGATGATTCTAACCTATACTAAAATATAGTATACTAGCTGTTGCCCGCGACTCCGTCCGCGTGGACTTTTATATAAACTTCCTCCCTTATAACCCTTTTTCCAGTTAAAAAGTAGCCTATGTTTTATCTCAGGCTCTAGACCATCTGTGTATTAAATTTCGTCCTAATCGGTTCAGTAGTTTTAGCGTGATGTAAAGACAGACAAACAAAGTTACTTTCGCATTTATAATATTAAGTATGGATTATTGGGTTTTCAGCTCCTGGTAAACATATCGTCCGCCGCTAAAGAAAATGAAATCTATGTTGTAATTAACATACAAGAAATAATGGATTGTACAAATGCTCCGAATGAGGAGTGTCCTGAAAGAAAAGTGTATCTTTTTAACACTAATGTTGTTGTTGATAGGAAGGGTGCTGTGATCGACAGGTTAGTTTAATTATTTTTTCAATTTAATTAATGTCCCGCGGTTTTAACCGCGCAGTTCCCGTTCCCGGGGCAATACCAGGATATAAAGTCTAAATGTACGTTTATGAAGCCTATCTAAATGTACGTTAGTGAGGCCTATTTAAGTTTACGTTTGTGAGGCCTATTTAAATTTACATTTGTGAGGCCTATTTAAGTTTACGTTTGTCAGGCCTATTTAAGTTTACGTTTGTGAGGTCTGTTTAAATTTACATTTGTGAGGCCTATTTAAATTTACGTTTATGAGGCCTATTTAATTTTACGTTTGTGAGGTCTAAGGAAAAGTTCTAACTAAAGTATCTTTATTTTTTATATTAATCATCTCAAATATTTACAGATTTTCATTGTTTTATATCGTTAAAATACTTTTTTTGAATTATTTAATTATTTATCATAAATTCTTTAACATTCCAGGTACCGTAAAATAAACCTCTTCGGAGAGTACAGCAGGACGCCAGCTTTGAAGCCTGAATTGGGAATATTTAGTACCGACTTCGGAGTGACTTTCGGCCACTTTATTTGCTTCGATCTTCTGTTCCAAGTCCCGGCGGTACAAACTCCACAGAAACACAACATTACTGACGTCATCTTCACCACCATGTGGTTCTCCGAACTACCGTATTTAACCGGTAAAGTATATGTACACTAGCTGTTGCCCGCGACTCCGTCCGCGTAGACTTTCATATAAACTTAGACACCTCCATAAAATAAAGTTAAAATAAAGTTTTAATTATTTTGAAGATGTATTCCGCTATTCGGGGCAGAGATAAATAAAACAAAGCAATATCTATGAAAATTGGTCTAGCCGATCTCGAGTTATACGTATTGCAACCGGAACTTACAACCAGTTATCAGTTTTTCTTTTGCCTTTCATGTACAATGAACCTTCTTAACTGACTGCAAAAAAGAAGGAGGTTTTAAATTCGACCGTATTTATGTACCTATATGCTTTTTTACATATATGAATATTGTATTTTTTACGTAAATTTATTTCCATTTTATATTTTTAGCCTGTTCGATTTCATATTTGACTTAAACTTTCATTTAATAGTTGATAAATATTACTTTAACTTTGAAATGTTTCATTACAGCTGTTCAAATTCAAGAGAGCTACGCGTACACTTTCAACATCAATTTCCTAGCAGCTGGAGCGAACAATGTCAGAATTGGAAGTGCAGGTAATATTAATAATTTTAATAAGTTGTAAAATGTAGCCTAGTTCATAAAAATATAGGTTTAACTTTGAATTGAATTTGACTTTAACTTTTACTTTATTTTGAATTCGATTTTAACTTTGACTTTGACTTTACTTCGACTTTGAATTGAACTTTAAATTTTATTTTGACTCTGACCTTGACTATCAGCTAGAACTAAAAAAATAGTGCTGGGGTGTTCCATGCTGTTATATAGCTATATGCTATACTAGCTGTTGCTCGGAACTTCGTCCCCGTCGGATCTATTTCTATTATTATGGTATAGTGAGTCAATCTTAGAAGATAGACATATACTGTCGCGGACTTTTTTTTAGATCATTTAAAGAGGAATAATTCTTTCATACATATTGTTTTTGTATCTTGAACCATTTTCGCAGCGCTCGCAAAGGAAGCCCTCAAAGATGAATAATCTCCCCCGTTTTTTCCATATTTTCCATTATATCTTCGCTCCTATTAGTCGCAGCGTGATGTTATATAGCCTAAAGCCTTCCTCGATAAATGGTCAATTCAATAAAAAAAGAATTTTTCAATTCGAACCAGTAGATCCTGAGATTAGCGCGTTCAAACAAACAAACAAACAAACAAACAAACTCTTCCGCTTTATATATTAGTATAGATATGCTATAAGTTTACATAAACCCATCAAGTTTAATCTTGTTCCAAACCGACTTGGTATACTCATATATGATTTACATATGTTTTAAAAAAGACATTTAATGTAAAATTCCGCAGGATCCGGGATATATTCGGGCAAAGCCGGAGCACTTATAAGCATAATGCCTGGAGTACCAACTACCCGTCTGCTGGTGGCTAGAGTTCCTAAAGTTCCTGGACAGGTATATACTATATCCTACTAATATAATAAACGTGAGTGTTTGTGAGAATGTATGTATGGATGTATGTTTGTTATTCTTTCACGCAAAAACGGGTTAAAACCATCCTAGTAGATCGAAGATTATTCTAAGGAAAATAAATAATTAAAAAAACCCGACTGCGTTAAAAGCGAACCAAACTACGTACGTAAAAAATAAAACTGAAAAGACAAAAACAAGTAGGTACTGCATTCTGGAACTACGAGTATGAAGAATAACTATCAATGGGGCGTCCATAAATCACGTGAGGTGGGGGGGGGGGGGAAGGGGTCGAGTCTAATCTCATCTAATCTTACGTTAGAGAGAGGGGGGGTCTCGGTATATATCACGCAATTTTTTTCTGATTGAAACAAAAAAAAATATATTATTTTGGTCTATTTAATCCAGATTGTACATGCTTAAGATTTAATCTTAAGCGTAATCGTAGTACGATTAAGATCATTTACTAATTTGTTCGAAAGAAAATCGTAAATAAAAGCACGATGCAAATTTGTACTTTTCTTTTTACAATAACAATCCAACGTGTTTACGTAAAAAACTCACATTTTGAAAAATCTCACGTGAGATTCGGGTACGGGGGAGGGGGATGAATAAAATCTCACGACATCTCACCAGGAGGGAGGGGCAGAAAATTAAAAAAAAAACACCTCACGTAATTTATGGACGCCCCCCCAGGTAATTAAATAAAAAATAAGTCTACAGAAACTTACGCAGTCGGGGCCCATTAAAATCCATGTTGGCGTCCCATAAACAAAAAAAACCTATTTCCCAACAAGTTTGTTTAACATACATAGCTTCACTTTACGTTTTATTGTTTCATGGTTTTATTAAGACAAATAAAAGAGAAATTACTGCACTACACTATAAAACATTTACGGGATCTGAAAAAAACGAAATTAAAGCCGAATTTCACATGATTATATACCTTCAGAATCATTGTCTGAGAGCACCCTCTATATATTCAGAAGTAAGTTCATTACACCCTGAATATTATGTTTATGTTTTACCATAGATTTTAATTAGGGTTGCTATCATAAATCTTACCATTTATTTTAGTATAACGTAATTATTATGTAAGGGCACAATTCTGACTTATGACTTTGGAAAAATTAAGCAAATGTTTATATTTCCTTAAAATTACTTTAACTTTTTTTTTAATTTTAATTATTTAATAAAACATAGATATTTATAATTGTAAAAGAAAAATATTTTCATGTTTTATTTGAGAAACATAGGTATTCGTTAATGTAAAAAAAAATATTAAAAAACTCACAATTATGACGGATTTAAAGCAAACTCTCTGCTACTCTTTTTCTAAGCATATTCATCAAAATTTGTCCTCAATACTTGGGAAATTTAGCTTATTCTGATTTCAGGTAACAGGATCGTACCCAGGACCAATCTACGATGACCCCGCCGAACATGACGGCTTGTTCCTCAAGACAGATCCATCTCTACCGGCCCATAGGAGCCAGCTCATCGTACCGGGATCACAAGACTTCATACTAAGCGACGGAACAACTATTTGTAGGTTCAAAGTCACTTTGAACGAAAACCAAAACGCTGATACGGTGAGAATTTTTTTCAAAAAAATTGATTAAAAAATGCATTTTGTTTTTATTGTATGCATGGCCTTTGATGAGGAAAGAGTTTTTTTTTTGTAAAAAAATTGCATTAGTTTGTATTTGGAGCATGGCATTTGCGTGTTTTGAATTTTCTTAGCAAACCAACCACACCCGGATGTAATACTCGCATTTAAGCATAAACCTTCAATCATTTAATAAAAAAATAACCGCATGAGAATCGGTTGCGTAGTTTTAGATTTAAGCAGACATAGGGACAGATAAAGGAAAGTGACTTTGACGTATACTATGTATAGGTCGCGTCATTTATGTTTAGCGCTGGACAAGAATAGCTCACGCTCGCGCACCCGACGATCACGCGCCGTCTCGATACTTTTGACTTCTGCGCAGGTTTCGTTCAGCGCTAAAGATTCGTGACGCGACCTATAATAATAACAATCTGGTTGGGTACATCAAAATGGTACACTTGCAAAAACTTGCATAAAGCAGTCAATGTCAAAATCAACCAATCCAAATTTACTATTTCTAGTTTTTTTTTTTTAAGATTATTATTAAATACTAGTCATTGCTCGCGACTTCATTCCCGAGGATTTCTTTTTCCATTATTTCTTCGCTATTAGTCGCAGCGTGAAGTTATGTAACCTAAAGCCTTTCTTGATAAATTGTATATTCAATAAAAATTATTTTTCGATTGGAACGGGAAGTTCCTGAGATTACCGCGTTCAAAAAAACAAATAAAATCTTCAGCTTTATATATAAGAAGACGATGTATATGAAAAAACTTGATTTACTCATTGATATTTAATGGCCATTGCGAAAACGAAAGAATATTATTTATATTAAAAGAATACATTTTAAATTTATTATGCTTAATTGTGATGCATGAAATAGTTTTTTAAAAGAAATCCTAAATTTTAAACACCAGTCTTTTAATATGCCGATACATTCTAACGAACTTGCTTGCTTATTAAAAAAAAGTCGTATAAAAATGCCAAGCTTTCATATTATACTTAAAACCTGCATGTGTCGCTTCAAAAATGCATGAAAATAATTCGTTATGGTGAGTACTCCTATTTTTATAACTAACAACTTATTATAACCAAATATTAATTAAGAAACAAAAACATATTATGTCAACTTTTGACAATCATGGTATTGCCATATACAAAATTTATAATTAAATATAATTAATCTGTACAGATTAAAACAGAAGATAATCCTAGTTTTTCAAATACAGAGCATAGAGCGACATTTAGATCAATGTCACATTAAAGAAAAAGAATTGGCTAATTTTCTGTCACTGCACCTGTAATTGCACGCATCGAGGCGAAAGCACTACTTAGTACTTTTGAGAGTGGCCGATATTTGAATAAAGAAAGATGTCGTTGAAACATGCATCGTTAACTATTATGTCGCATAATGCGCACTAGAGCTATAAATGGAAAACTAGGAATATATCTTTGTTTCTTGAGATTTGGATTGTAATATTTCATGGACGTATATATTTATTTCAGAACATCAAATATAGGGCATTTGCACACGATGGATTAAATAAATGGTCATATAGAATGGTCGGTGCGGCCGGCTGCGTAGTTACTGCTTGTGAGAATGAGAGCCCTTCGTCTTGTCCGTACAAGTAAGATCTTTTAAAGATATACTTTCATAGAATCAAGTTCATATAATGGAGTTTCTACGACTATATAAATGTCCTCATATAATTCGCAATAATATATGAGGACTTTTAAAAAGGGAAAGGAAAGAAAGGGAAATAGTGGAAGAGGGAATTTTAAGTGGGGATCCAGTGTTCCCTTTTTGCAATGAGGTATACTAGATGGCGTTAATAAAAGTAAATTCTTTTGTCTTTTTAGTTGTGGATACGTAATCATCTATTTATTTAGATTATTGTGTAGTTTTGTTAAAAACCTCATTAACATATAAATCAGATTATTCATTTGATTCACAGATAAGGAATATTGTTACTTAATTGTCAAAATGACAGTTTAAAATTGCCATTTTCAGATTCAAGAACGATGAAAACAGACCAACAATACAACAATTAGATATTAAAATGTCATCCCGGCCTATTGAATATAATTCTACACTAAAATGCAACAATGTTGAATATTATGGATTATCTGTGAGAAACAACAAATTCCCGCTAAGTCCTGTCAACTACACGTTCATAGACCAACAAGATGGCGGACCGGAAACACAAAATGGCGGTCAAGCTACTACAATATTAAAATTAAAAGCCCCGCAGAACGATTTGGTCGCATTTGGTATTTGGAGTCGTATCTATATTGAAGATAATAGTCCATTGCACATTAATAAAACAGCTTTAGACGAGGAGGATTATAATGTGATTGAAGAATACATCTATGGAAACAAAAAATCCAAAAGTGAACTTTAAATATTTTTAATTTGACTTTTACAAATAAAGAATCTTAATTAAGGATCTGAAATTATTAAAAAATTGTTTCATTTACGATTATCTTGGTGTTTATATATGTTGCAGAGTCACGTCGTAGTAGTTGTAGTGATGCCGAGGTAGTGATTGTTTGCTTCAGGATGGCTCTTTCTTAGGTTCTTAATAAGTAAAACTTCAGAGTAACATATTCACGGCGTATATTCAGCTCGATTACTAATGATCCAATATCATTATTTTCACAATGCTGACGTTTTTTATAGCAACTGACAAATGCCACACAATTCTTTTAAGTTTGAATTTAAACATTGTAAATAACCAAGGAGATTCGACTAATTAACTAATATTGCAATAGTTTTCACTATCTTGATCATTCTTTTCGTCCATCTGCTCCGATATATATATTATATACTATCTGATGCCCACGACTCCGTCCGCGTGGACTTTCATATAAACAAACGTTCAACAAGTTCAAAGTGATTCTTTAAATTGCCATAACTTTTTTATTTATCAACCGATTGAGATGAATTAAACACTAAATGTTAAGGAAAGCTTACCACAATAATCCATTGAAAACCCCATCTAGATAGGATAAGCCGTTTCTGAGATTAGCGTGCACAAACAAACAGACAAAAATTCCAAAAATAATTGTTTTGGGTTCCTTTATTAACGCAATAGCGTTAATAAAGGTCTCCTATAATATTTTTACTCATATATCTTCCATGTACAGACAGCGACTCGTTACGTTTTTATTATATGTATAGATGTATAATCATCTGAAATGAAATTTCTATCTTAGTGATTTTATTACAAAAGGATTAAAAATGTTCCTTTATACAAGCCGTGGCGCTGATTCCGGAATCACAGGGGTGTAACGTACATTTTTATTCCTTGATCTAATTTATTTTTATTCCTTCCCATTTTTATTCCTTATCTAAGAGAACAACCATAATATTGTTACAGCCTTTAAGAACTGGGAAGAAAGCCGAGTAGTTAGTTTTATCCTATGTTTTAAGTTGGATCAAACTGCACACAGTGTGCAAATTTAATTTAATATCGGTTAAGTAGTTGAGGAGTCAATCGCCGACAAACAAAGTAACACGTAAATCTTATTATTTAAACTAGTTGATCCGTGCCCACTTTATTGGACATACCTAATATTTATTATCCTTTTGGCTTGGCATGTGACTTTCTATTGGTGAAAGAATTTTTATAATCGCTTCAGTAGAACCCGAGATTACCCTTTACAATTTAACGAACATACAAAGTTTACTTAATAATATTAGTTTGGATAAAATATATTAAGATTTTAGGTTTCTTACAAGTCGAATATAAAGATAAGGTCACGCCTACAGACGTCAGCTAACCACGTGCTTGTGTTGCGGTTTAGACCGGCGATGGCGAGTAAACATATCTTTAAGATTATATCAATTATAATTAATCTTATACAACATTGAGATAAAAAATATTTTACCAATACAATACAATACGGGCCAGCTTAGCTTTATTACTACGATAAAAATGATTAATTATCATCATTATATAATTTAACTTTTGTTTTTTGTTTACTTCGATTTTATTTATTATTATATTTACATAAACAATAAAATATTTTCTCTTTATCCATATATACTAATATTATAAAGAAGTAAAGTTTTTGTGTTTGTTAAATTGTAAGGGGTCATCTCGGGATCTACTGAACCGGTTTTAAAAATTCTTTCACCAATAGAAAGTCACATTATTGTTGAGTGTTATAAGCTATTTAAAAAAGGATTGTTAACAATAATGTTATAGTCAGCTAGTATTTGATATATCGAACTAATCTCGGTCGGCAATCCCCACTAACAAGAACAGCGAGAGCGAACAGAATTCGACGCTATATATTCGAAAGACTGTATTTCTCTGACAGTAGTTTCGATGGTTTTAGGTCTGACATCTTGGAGTACCTTCTTCTTTCTATATAGGGCAATAGCGTCTAGTTTTTTAGCCAGTGTACAGTTATAAGAGGCCTCGTGGTCAAGATAAAAGTCGATATGAGTCAAGTAAAATCGTCATCAAGTCATCTTTAGTCGAGTCAGTCAGTCGTATCTTTCTGCCTTTCGTAAAGTGATAGTGAACTTTACGAAAAACTTGAATTGAATTCTTCATTTCCTGGACTCTTATTGGCTAATTTACTGCATGATTTACTATCACAATCAAACATAAAATCTCTTTATGCACCAAAAAGCAACCAACAAGAAAAAAAGAGATAGTTTTGTCAGTTGCGCGTGCATGCACCGGCAACCTATTACCTTAAGGTAAAACGTTCTTAGGATGTTTTGGCGTCTTCAAAATTTTGCGCTTATAACATATCGATTAACGATATTTTCGTAGATATAATCTCTATATAACGTTATAAACGCCTGTTATGCGTACTAATAACGAAGTTATCTTCGGAAAAAAACTATAAAACACATTATATAAAACTATTTACTGAAGTATTTGTAAGATAAACATATCAAGATGTGATATTATGTAAAAAATTATCGTGCTTTGTTATCAAAATAATGCTACATATCTCGTTACAATCATTATACTAGTCAACAAATCAGCCACGACCTAAACGTGTGAATTGATATAATACCTATTATTAAATCAATAGACAGACAATATCACATATTATCGGATTATGTAACATTCTCTTAAATCAGGTGATTTTAAGCTGAATGTTGTTGTAAATATTTTTAACTATCCTATCCTTTTTTATCGTATAGGTCGCGTCACGAATCTTTAGCGCTGACTGAAACCTGCGTAGAAGGCAAAAATTTGGTATCGAGGGGACGGGGCGTGATAGTCGGGTGCGCGAGCGTTGATTGGTTCCCCATAGTGTTGTCTTTCTCGCACCAATACGTAAATTACGAGCGCGATTCTACCGATGCGCAGCTATTCTCGCCCAGCGCTAAACATTCGTGACGCGAGTCGCGACCTATACTAATATTATAAATGTAGAATTTTGTGAGAATGTATTATATATGGATGTAGATTTATTCTTTTACGCAAAAACAAAACGCGGCTGGACCGATTTAGTTGAAATTTGATAAGTAGATACGTGATAACATGGATTAACATATAGGATACTTTATATCCCGGTATTGCCCCGGAAACTGGAACTACGTGGATAAAACTGCGGTGCACAGCTAGTTACTATCATAGCTACGCTACCAATTTTCATATGTTTTTTTTTATCAGATATATCAGGATTCTAGAGGAAAATTTACGTTTACAATACATCTATACATATAATAAAAACGTAACAAGTCGCCGTCTGTACATGGAAGATATATGAGAAAAAATATTATAGAAAACCTTTATTAACGCAATAGAACCCGAAACAATGATTTTTGAAATTTTTGTCTGTTTGTCTGTTTGTTTGTGCACGCTAATCTCAGCAACGGCTTATGCTATCTAGATGGGGTTTCAATGATTTATTGTGGTAAGCTTCACTTAACATTTAGTGTTTAATTCAAGTCAATCGGTTGAAAAATAAAAAAGTTATGGCAATTTAAAGAATCACGTTGAACTCGCTGAACGTTTGATGGCGCGGGTTAGACATTTTTAAAAATGCTGCCCAAAGTTACTTTTCTACGCGGGTGAAGTCGCTGGCACAGCTAGTGTACAATAAAGTATTATAATAAATAAATAAATCCGCGGGGCTCGGCTAGTATATTATATTTTTAATTAACTTTATATATATTTTTAGCAGTACAAATATAGAGCGGCGGTATTGAACGGTGTACGTACATTTGACGGCGTGGCTGAGGGCGGAGTTCGGATATGCTCTGTTATCGCTTGTACGGGAACTACAATGGATACTTGTGGGAAAAGGTAATAAAATAAAAAATAATTAATAAAAATAAATTAAATTAAATTAATAATAATTAAATTCATAAAAATTAATTAAAAATTAGGACTTTAAAGCTTTATACAGGCTGTAAAAATCTTACAGCCAAATACTCATACGCAAATTAAATTTAAGAACGACTTAAGTCTTGTAATTTTGACAGAATTGTATGGCGAACCGTCAAATCGGACTGTTATAAGTTGTTCTTAAATTTAAGTTGCGTGTTAGTATTCCGGCACTACTTCCCAAAATTTTAAAGACAAATATAACAGACAAAGATTTTGATTATATTACACTAGCGCAACCGTGCCCACTTCGTTGGACATAATGTTAACGATCGTTTTTTTATATAGCGTATGACACTCAGCAATAATGTGGTTTTCTATTGGCAAGAGAATTGTTAAAATCGGTTCAGTAGATCGCGAGAAAACCCCTCACAATTAATTTAACAAACACACAAACTTTACTTCTTTAGAATATTGGATTGGATCAACTGAAATGATTTTAAAAATTCTTCCACCAATAGAACGCGACATTATTGCTAAATGTCATACGCTATATAAAACACCGAAAAGGAGAATTAACATGACCAACGAAGTGGGCACGGGTCAGCTAGTATTAAATAAGATTACATATTTAGATTATTGTCCATCGAATCCATAGCTAAATTTTCATACAAAATCCAATCGCTTTTACCCCACTAAGTATAAACAATAATAATAATAAATCTTTATTGGTACCAAAAATAACACAAAGATTACAAATTTTAGCATCATGGCTATGAGGCCAGAGCATAAAGACCCTGACTTCTAAACTAGGTAAAACCTGTATTTTAATATTATTATTATTATTGTTGGTAAATTTTTTTCTTATTATTATTATTATTATTAATGATAATAAATAATAAGAATATTATCTGCATCTTAGAAGTTACTGCACCTCCAAGATTGTATTCTGCGCTAGTGTAAATGTCGAGTACTCTTTCCTAGGTTCGCAAACTATGCCCCAAATTCTCTACCTACATTCGAAGAGCTGGTTATCGAAGCCTACCTCCCAACGCCGCAACGAGACGCAGATTTACAATCAGACCACGTGGTCTACTACCCTGTTTCTTTACAACCATCCATTCTTCCTTTAGAACCCAGCGAGTACATTTACAATGTGACCACCTTGTTCGGCATAATGGACATTTATTCCTATTCCTTAGTCAATATGAACGCCAAGTTATATAATTTTGGGGTTTTCGGGAGGGTTTTCGAAAGAGACGGTGAAGAACCGTCTCCTCCTATACAAGATGAGGTAGTCACAACCACTGAAGCTCCAGAAACACCAGTTCCAGGGTCTTCTTATAAGGTTGAAATTAATGTCCTTCTACTATTTACGATAGCATTTTTAGCTTTATTTAGGTTATAAATTATACGTTTGTAATAAAAGATTTTTGTAGCAAATAATTCCTCTGGTTTCCTTAATGGAACTAACTTTCAGATGTCTCCTTTCTAAGAAAGTTATAAAAAATAGTTCATATTAGTTCATCAGATTAGTTCAACATCAAAATGATTAAGTTATCAGTGAACATACG
>JADANM010006423.1:6850549-6866540 GCA_026213755.1 Eurema hecabe
TGGGCGCGCGGTGAGCAATTTGCCGCCCGGCGACACCTGATGGTAGAAACCTTCTTCTCCAGCCGTCCCCCGAGCACTGACAGCGTCCAGATTCTCGGCAAATGTTGCTAACGAGATTGAGGGCAGCTACTATGACGCGCAAGTCTAACGGGTAGTTATTTTAAAAAATATAAACGGTTTTTTAGCGCGGGCGGCAAAATGCTCATAGCGCGCCCACTCTAGGGTTAATAACCATCGGTTTTTATTTATTCTAATAATTATATATTTAACCCCATCTATGAGTTATATTTTTTCATTATTTAATTTTTCAGCTTATGAAGACGAATATCAGAGGAGAACTCCACAACCCACACCTCGGTCAGTGAAGAAGAAATATATTATAAGTTAATCATAATTAAATTACTAATGTATGTATAGGTTACTATATATTTGGTTGTAAAACGTATTTAACTAATTATAAATGTTGATAATTTATGTACTCGCTTTTAATTTTTAAAACTATCCATTCGGCATACGCTACTTTGAGCAATATTGTATTGTAACGTCATACTTTGTACAGTCAACAAAAGCTTATTATAATATTTAAATAGGTATATTTACTATTATCACTCAAAATTTTCATTTAAATAAGTGTTGTAGCAAAAACAAAAAATAATTATATCATTAGTAATTTTTTAAGTCTTGCCAAGATGGTAGGGGCAGTAATTCAATGTGACTATTATTTTCGACAATTCGAATCTATATCTTGGGTTCTAAGATCTAAATGTATCTTCCTAATATTATAAATGCGAGTTTTTTAGTATGGTTGTTTCGATATACTAAATGGATTTACTTTACTGAATGGATTTGGCTTATATTTAGCGTACCACATGCATGCCACATTAAAACATGGTTACTAGTTCCCCTATTGCATATAGGAACGGAGATTACGCGTTATTATAATTATTTGCTGTAACTGTTTGAAACTAAATAACTTGTATTCTCTGACAATTATACCAAAAATATATCACTCCCTCCCGATATAATAAAATTTAAAAATAAAACAACGTACATATTGACAGTTAATATAATTAAATAAAATACATTGGAAATTAAAGTCAAAGTGTTACACACAGTTAATAATCAATCTATAATATTCGTTCAAAATCACACCACATCAAATACATTTATCAAGAAACGTGATTTAGGTACAAAGATTTTCAAACAATATATTAATTTTAAGTATTCTGATATTTTTCTGTCTTAGTCTAATGGGCAGTGTGTTGCGACGAACACCGAGATTTTCAATATAAGTATAAAAAACTACATTCAGATTCCTAGTTCCTACTTTATTTTATAGTTGTGTAGATTTGCATTTGCATAGTTGTATGGCACGCATGATATATTTTTAGATAATACGTTAGTTTTAACTATACCTGTAAATCGTATTGGAATCTGGCAAAATTAAAAAAATTGGTAATTTTAATTTTTCATAAAAAAAGTTAAGGAATTTTTTACTCCCAAAATGTTTTGATTACAATTATTGAATAAGCGATATTTAAATTCGAAAAGCGAATTAGTTTTATCTTAAAGAAGAAATGGAATGATAGAGATGGAGGAAAATAAGAATTTTTTGGAAATGCAAATCTGCACCTACGGGTTGAAATACCTTAAATTTCATAGTACTAGTAAGTAATTACTATATGTCTCGTACAAAAATAGGTAGGTCAGATAAAGCAACGCTATTTTGGAAGAAGTAGATAAATTATCTCTTACTGAAATAGAAAAACTATCTCTATTAGGGATTTTCTTTTGAAAACCCGCATTAAGAGACGCATGACCAAAATCCCAAACCCAACTCAAATTCGATTACGATATTGTTACCGAAGCGATCGCCTCGAATTCGATTGTCGACTCGAGACGATCTTAAATATGAGTAGCGTTTGAATATTCGAGCAATAAAAATCGTTTAAGTAAAAATTACTTAAAATAATCGGTGGACTATAATGGTATATGTCTTAATAAATAAATAAACATTCTATAATTGTGCTGGAGTATTTTGTACTCTGATATATTATTATATTATTGATAAACACGCCACAAACATAAAATAAATATTGTTGTGCAGTTTCTGTGAGCATCCTAGCTCGCTTCGACTTCTTTCTTCTTGTTCGCGGTTGCCGCCAACTGAACTCCGTCAGCTGAAATAATATTCATAATTAGATTTTTTTTACAGCTCACAAAGGACAAAATATAATTTGAAATATATATTATCATTTATGCATTTATGGAAATGTATTAAATTAAGTGTGTCTGTCTATTTTTAAGTTTGTGAATGTGCGTTTGTGTGTATGTGGTATGTATGCAAAATATTATTATGTATTTCGATTAGCTTATATAAGTTTGTGTGTGTTCGTGTGTCTCTGAGCTGCTTCACTGTGGGTGTGATAGCTAGGTCTAGCTGATGTCTGTATGCATGTGCTTATGCGTGTGTAAGTAATGTTTGTGTGTGAGTGCACTTGTGCTTGGGCGTGTACGTGTATACGTGTACATGCGTCTCGTTTATGTTTGTGTGCGTGTGCGTGTAGATACGTCTAGCTAATATTTAGATGCATGTGCGTGCGTGCGTCTACTTGATTTTTGTGTGTTAGTGTACTTGTGCGTGTATAGGTGTAAACGTGTTTGCATGCCTGTTTGTGAGTGCATGCAATGTGTTGTGCGTGTGTTGGTGCGTCTTTATGTTTGTACGTGTGTTTATGTTTGCGGCTTGCGCGTGCAGTTACCGGGCGGATGCTGGCGCAGGTAGAAGTGCGTGTACGTGTGCACGTGTACGCGTGTGCGTGTGTTGGTGCGTCTCTATGTGTGTGCGTGTGCGTGTGCTTATGCTTGTGTTTATGTTAGCGCGTGCAGTTACCGGGCGGCTGCTGGCGCGGGTGGTCGTGCGGGTGCAGGCGCTGCAGCACGGCGGCGAGGTCGAGGCCGGTGAGCGAGCGCAGCGCGGGCGGCAGCGCGCCGGCGAGCCGCGCCACCTCGCCCGACGCGCCGTTGTCGCCCACCAGCACTATCTCGTCCGTCTTGGCCAGCGGCGCCGACACCTCCGCCGCGATCTGAACACGCACTCATTATTAAACGACTATAGGAGTAGAAGCTTTTTCTTTTTTTACATATCATTTTTCTATGATACAAACCTACTAATACAAATTTAGATTAAACAAAAGAACACTTCTGTACCGAAAGTATAATTAACGAAGTGTTGGAAAATTAGTGATGGTTAATAATGTTGATAGTCATAGACAACTATATATATTTGGTTTTAAACATAACAAAACCTTAAATATAAACAAATAGTTCAGTCATTATAAGCACTGTAAGTAAATACTTGTATATCGACATCCTAACAGTTGTCTGTCTTGCTAAAATCATAGGAACACCAAACGTTTTTAAGAAATAACAATTCCTTTATCAACATATCAAACGTAATAGCAAGAGAACGATCATTTGTAAATAATCTTATCTTAAAGTCCTTAGATATGAATATATTATATAGATGTATAGTACGCGTCACGAATCTTTAGCGCTGAACGAAACCTGCGCAGAAGTCAAAAATAAGCTATCGAGGGACGGCGCGTGATCGTCGGGTGCGCGAGCGTCGATTGGTTGTCCCAGTCGTGTTGTCTTTCTCGCACCAATACGTCAATTACGAGCGCGATTCTACCGACGCGATGCGCAGCTATTCTCGTCCAGCGCTAATCATAAATGACGCGCACTATATATATATGACGAAAATCATAATCTTTAGTACATATTTAATGAAACCTATCGTGTCTGAAACTGTCAGTACCCATTATAAATTATAAATTCAAAAGCCAATTTGGATGTCTTTGACAGTACTTTTACTTTTATAAGTTTCAGGTCTGCCGCCCTAAAGTAAATGTCAGACAGCTAGTCTGACAGAGACACAGACAGTGTTCTCAACTGTAAAACGAGGTGAATAGGCACAAAATCGAACTTCTCGCTGAAATTAATCGATGTTGTAGGACGAATGCAATATTGATAACTCTTTCCAAGGGTTTCCGGCATTTAATACTTTACGTAAATGTTAAAAATATCACCAGAATTAGTTTAAATTTAGATATTTTACCAAAAATATAGGCTGTCCCTATTCACGCTTGAAGTGGGGTGACCTGGAACGAGACATGGGTAACTTGGGAAAAACTAGTAGGGTTGTCCCTTTCCTATTTAAAAAAAAGAACTAATTACCTTCTGCTAAAAGATTAATACATGTAATGCATAAAACAACGAAGACCCATATACCGGTATTTAGTTTACACAAAATGTTATATACGCCGAAAATTTAGTACGTATCAGAATTTTGTTTTGCATTGTATGAAATAGTACTATAAAGTGAAATACGTATTATGTGGCAGTTTTTTTTTAAATAAATAAATAAATAAATAAAATCTCACCCTGGGCAGAGCTTCCAGCACGAGCGCCATGATGGCGGCGTCTCCGTACTGCTTGTACGCTTTGGCCTTGGCGAGCATGCGCTCCGCGTCGGCCTTGCCCACGTTGCCGATGATCGTCGACTCGGCGAGGCCCAGCACTTTGATGCGTTCAGCATCTGCCTTAGCCGCTTCCACTGTTTGCGTACTGGAAGTAGTATTGCGTGTTGTTTTATTGATTGAGCTGTTGCCCGCGACTCCGTCCGCGTTTACTTTCATAATAAAAATTATTCCCCTGGTAACTGGATAAGTATTCTATGTCCTTCTCCTGGTTCTAAACTACATCTCCACCAATTTTGAGCCAAATCAGTTGAGCCGTTATCGAGTTATAAATGGTGTAACTAACACGACGTTCTTTTATATATATAGATAGATGTGGTAAAGATTGGTATAATTTAACTGTACAGGATAAGTTGAATCAGCCGAAGATATTAAGATATACTTAAAACTAGCGACCCGGCTTGGTCGTGGTAAATAATTATAATTAATCAGCAACACGTGCTTTCAATACCACAGCCAAACATCGACCCCCTGTGTTATTTCTCAGTTGCCATGCCATGTAAAAGAAGCGTCCTGAAATATTATTTATTTATTGATGGTCGTACCTAAACATATGTAAGTATGTATATATGTATGCATGTATGTATGTGTTAAAGTGGTTTGTGTATTTAAATAATAGATAGGAATATTCACTTTAGATTTTTATTGTAGAAGCACATTATACCGGTTGCAAAGACAACGACACAAGGGAAAAGAACATGGCGGGAATCTTCCTATTTATAAAACTAGATGGCGCCACTGAGCGCTAATTATAAATTATATAATTAACCTTATTACAACAGTATGTATGCATGTATGTATGCATGCATGTATGCATGTATGTATGTACGCACTGACCGTTTCCCCTCGGCAATGGTCTGCACGCGGTAGGCCTCCGCCTCGGCGGGGAGGCGCACCGTCGACATCAGCTCCTCTTCGCGACGCATCACCTCTTGTTGTTCCACCTGCAATTTATCATTACTATTCTATTAGGTTAATTTTATAACACGATTTGTTGTTGGCTCAAGCTGTTCGGCATCAAGCCAGGCAAATTTTTTATTTAGGTTCTTAATTGACGTATGTTAATAAGTTGTAATAATTGAATTTTTTTATAATGGAGCTGACATGACATGACATCAGCTTTAGAGCTAAAAGTCCTAAACAAATGAAGATTTTAAAAAATTCAAGCTGTTGTTTTTTATTATTATTGTTTTACATGTCTTTGATATTACAAATAATTATTAGTATCAATTAAAAATGTGAAGAATTTCAAACCGATCCGAACCTTAAACGTCATCTAGATTTTATATAGAAACTCTGGAATACTTATAAGTATATCGAGTTGATTTGTTTCTTGTTGCAATAAAACGTTAGAAACCAAATATTTTAAAGGTATCATCTGATACGATCATCGTTATGTTAGTGGCTTATATTCCTATAATTTTTAATTTTTTATCCACATATTGTATGACGTACCTCAATCTGCTTCCGACGTTCGACAACTTCTATTTGTATCTCTTCGTTTCGTATTTTTTGTTTGATCTTCGCAGCTTGCAGCTCGTAAGCCAGAGCTGCTTCTGCTTTCTGCAAACACAAATTTGCGCTTAATACATAAAACATCAATTTGTGTCCATCCATCTATACAAAAAAAACCGCTAAGCAGAGCTTGTATTACGACATCTAGATAACGGAGAAACTACATATAGGTACGTAACTATTATTTTGTAATTACATACATATATTTATCAATACCCAGACCCCAGAAAAATTCAAATTTTATTGATTTACAAAAAAAATTACCTAAGCTCCCAAGATAGTAGGGACTTTTTTTTAAAAGAGCCTGTTTCATACAAAACATGACCCATACGGGATAAATAACTAATATATTTTTGACGAATCCACGACCCTTCACATTGAAGACAATTGTGCGGAACTGCGCCCCGCGGACTCAACTCTTAAGTCCTACCTTCCAAAATTATTTATTACATAATAAATGCACATGCTGAGTAGTGTTCCTTTTACGTAGCACCGTTTTCTTCTTCTGTTTTCTTATCTGTGTGTATTTGTTTGGTTGTTAAGTGTCTGACTGGTTTAAATATTTCTTTATTTTTTTCTTCTTAAGAAATAAAGACTTTCTTTCTTTCTTCTTAAATATGTCTACTTACGGCCGTGTTGACTTCTTGGTCGAAGTGTGCCTTCTGTAGCTTGAATAGTCTCGCGTTGTCCTCGATCTTCGTGTCCATCGCATATTTCACGTCCATCGCGTTCTTCTCGCATTCCGCTTCCTGTCAGCAATGTATATTTATTATTAGTTAATACACTATTATTTTGTTTAAATCACACGTTAAATACATATTGGAGTTAAACAAGGTAGTAATTTATTTTTTCGAATCATAAGGTAGCATTTGGAAAAAACCTTTTACGTCTTTGTAGTTTTCGCAAATTTTGTAATTTTGTGCATTTTCATAATCTTGAGCTGGTCTGAAACGGACTGATCACAAAATTCTTTATTAAATAGCAAGCTACATAATTACGAATGTTTCATGAAAATCGGCTAGAAAAATATCAAAATCAAAAATACAAAACTATAGAACACCAATTGGCATAAAGTAATTCACCTATTTAAACATACGAAAGTAACTCTATAGCGCCTACGACAATTTCATAGCAAAATACCACCTCCGACTTGCTTTCATTTTAAACTGTTTAATCCTTTAAAATAATAGAACTTAGCAAATACCAACAAGAGAATATTACCCGTCGTCATTTGTCATACCATACCCATCGCTTGAGAACATTTCAAAGCCTGTAGGCGGCTTGACGGAATAGATTAGCCACCATTTATCAAACAGGCCTAAGACGTGTTCTGTTTCAATAATTCGTTACTAATCGTCAATTAATACCAAGCTATTTAGCAGGCTAAGAAGATATAACTAATTTGGCTTACGACAAAAATTAACTTTATGACCGTCAGATAGATTATAGAAAAATAATTAATAGATACGTATGTTTTAGTTATTTTCTTATTCAAAAATTAAGGAATATTGATTTTAAAAGTCGCATGACGTCACAACTATGCACCGTTTCTACTAAGGTATGACGCATTAGCCCCACTCCGTAATTTTAAAGCGCTCTTTCTATTTCTTTCTTTAACTTTAATTTTGACTAGGATAAAAATACGGCTATTATGGGTATTTTTTCATTATATAACAGATTACACTATTTATATATTTATCTACAGTATTTTTTCATACTCTATAATCACGCCTATTCTAATCGTTCAATTGTTCCCGTAATAGTTACAATTAATACCACAGTTAGTAAAAAATATTAAATATTTCCGAAACACTCTTTACCTAGCTTCAACTATTACGTATTACGCTAAGCAGATATCCGTTACTTAAAAATAATCTTCTGGAAATTACCAAATGGAAATGTGGGTCGTCTCTAATAGACAATTACACTAAATTGCCCAATTCAGTGACGTGTCACTATTTGACATTAACATTGACCTACATCATATCCCTTTATTTAGTACACGACTTCTGACTAAACCATTAGTTGTGATTAATTAACCGCTGGTAATGTTTTGATCGTTAAATTCGATTCTTCGCTTTGTCTGAGCACTACTTTGTTTGTGTATATAGCCTTAATACATTTCTCAGACATTTACGAAGAGACTTTTCTGAGATAACCGCGTTCAAACAAACTAAATAATTTGCAGTTACAAGTATGGTTTCTTATATTCCTATTATCACTTCCTCATTGAAAAAGAAACACTTTTTATGGAGAAATGGAAAAAAACATGTATACACTAAAGTATGATTTCGGAGAATTTTACACATTTAACATTACGTTACAATTACACAATTTGAACTGAACATCAGAAATACTAAATATATTATTCTGTAAGACCAAATAAATCTAGTCGTATCAAGGTACCACTCTCCAACAGAAAATAAGAGCTAAAAATAGAATAATTAGTATTAGTGCATTATAGCGACAATCCTTCTATCCCAGAGTATCTGTATGTGGGAGCATCCCACACACACTTATTCCATCCTGTTTTTCCTTTATTAAACTGAATCATTTCATAAGATAATCAACTTTTTGCTTAGCTACTAGGTAGCAGTGATGGACAAAAAGGTCCGCAGGCCAGCTCCAACTCGCCAACTACAAACCTGTTTGGGAGAAAATCTATAAAAAGATTGAATAATTACGAGTAGCTATTGTTTTTAAAAAGCCTCGTTTGGAGCGAGCAAGAATTGCGTAATGTAGATATTTGGGTCAAGTGCCATCTTACAATCCAGACTCTAACTCGCCATAATTTGAACTCTTATTGGATGCTTCAAATAATTTGTTTTTTAGTTCTCCTTTTCATAGGCTTATTTGCGAAAAAGATTTTCTTTTGAAATGTTTTGTATTTAGAGTGGGATATTCAAAATTATATACATCCTCAATAATGAAAAATATTTGAAAAATATTATAAAATTTGTTTTTCGTTCTCTTTCTTATACTTTCAAGAGTAAGTAAGTTTAGATGAGTAGTTTACAACTATTATAATAATCGGTGATAATAATACAACAATACTACGGAGAGAGGTATTGTATATTGGCTATGCATATATCTATTTTACCCTTAATTCATTGAAATATATCAAGCAGTAATAGATATTAGTTCGTATAATAAACAACAGAACAGTTTGCTATTTATTTAATCTAATTGTTATGGAGACCGAAATGCTACGAGTAATTTACGATAGCCTTGAACTATTTAAGGTGATGTGATCACATCAAGTATTTCTGTAAGGATCTGATCGTTTCAAATTTGGCGCACAATAAAATAAAACTTTTAAGGTATTGCAATTATAATGATGTTTCTATATCCAGGATAATTAAACTAAACGAAATATTTACAAAAAGAAAGAGATAAAATGGTTTGATAATTGGTAATCAAACCGTCTCATTAAGAAAGGTCTTTTTAGTTAATATTCCGGCATTGTCTTAGAAAACTAGTGTAGTGGTTAACTGTGCATAAATATATCTAAATAGAATATCACCTATAATATTTCTCGTAAAACAAGTTTCCTATATATTCCTATCTAAAAAATAGAAGTCTGCAATGATCTGTGTCGGCATTTCGAGGCCGTTGAATAAAAACTCGCGGTGTAAACAGACAATGCTTTGTCTATGGCCTATGCAACATCTGGGTCGGCACATAATAATAAGAAACTGTTATGATGAAATCAGAAATGAAAATCTTAACGTGCTGTAATGCAAGGAGACGATAGCTTCACAAATTTGATCTTAAAATTATAAGATCTAGACCTATAACTATACTTTATAATTGAAAAATGGAAAAAGGCAAATTTGAATTTTACCAACACACGTAGACAAGAAAAACCAAAACTTGATTAAAATCCAATCCAAATTGACCAAAACCCCATGGTCCCACTATGCGATGGAGTCTTCAATGCGAACTCACCCGCAAATCTATACAATTCTGCAAACTTCTGGGGATAACTTACCCGTGTCCCGTTGCGGAAGAGCCTACAAGAGCAACCGTGTCTCTATTTTTTTTAAATCTATATTGAAAGAGCTTAACCAATGTTTGGTTATGGAGATCAAATTACATAACAAAATATCACTTAACAAAAAACAATTAAATTGCACTCTTAATTAAAAAAATACATAAAAAACAACTTTAATATCATGTTCTACCATAGAGATTCTGCACAAAGAAACTAATAATTTCATTTCATTGGACAAGGGGTTGGCCAAAATAATGTTTATATTTGAGACATTATTAAAAATATGTGCGCAATTTATGGATCGGTATGCATCATTTCGAGCACATTCCATCAAGACATGCAGTAGATCCTCTGGTAGGTGTCTCTATTTGCATCCATTATAACATACTTTCTCTCCCTAGGGATTGGAAAAATAAAACTCACCCGTATCCCAGCGTCCCTATTAGCCTGAGCCACGCCGACATCGGCGTCTCGCTTCACGGCCGCCGTCTGCGCCTTGCCCAAGCTGGCCAGGTACTGCACGTCATCGTACACGTCCTTGATCGTGAAGGACAGGATCTCGATGCCCATCCGGCCGACGTCCGGCGCCGCCACCTCGCGCACCAGCCCCGCGAACTGGTCGCGATCTTTGTACACCTCTTCGACTGTAAGCGTTCCTGTCGACAAATTATGCTTATGAGCTACGTACTTGTAACGTACTCGTACTTATTTATATGTTCGGTAGACTTCTCTCTTGTTTTGTATTAAATAGTTTGTGATACACATTAGACAACTTCATGGGTTATTACTCCTAACAGGTTTTAACCTCTACTTAAATTTATAAAGCTATCCTATATATCAGCTAAAGCTAGTTACTTAAAAAATAGCGCTGTTTAAAAGGGATAGTAATTAAGTTTTCTTTTTTCTTTAACCGACACAGTTGAGCAATATTTAATTTTACATGTGTTTCACACTAATATAAACTCAGAGTGCAGTTTAAAGTGAAGTACGATTATACTTTTATTTAACAGGGTGAGTACGGAATTATTATATATTTTAAAAACTGTTTTCGTTCAAAACTGCTTACTCACTGTTCCTACTCACTTTTTAACATTCAGGTACGTAAGTCCAACGGTCAGACCGATCGGGATAAGAGCGAAACGGAGTAATTCCATATTTGATAACTACTTTAATAACGATCACATAACACGTACACTACACCACACACTACACACTACACTATCTATAATGCATTTTGGAAGACTTATCGAATTGATACTGTTGCTCTAAATCTAGTCAGATAACACACAATACAATTATACGTAATGTTTTATTTAACTATACATTCAAAGTCACTAATATACATTTATATCCAATATAAATTAATGGATGAAATATAAACCAATTAAATAACAATAATAAGGTTGAATAAAAATGTCCGTCAAATACTAGGATCATTAAGTATTCGCCTCAATTCGACTTTTCATGGTATAATTTAATTCTAATCAAAAGAACGTACCGAAAATAACGTACTAATATAAAACGTATAAGAAACTATAGAGATAAAGTCTAAAACACTTTTTTAATATTAATAAGATCAAATAAACGGATCGTTCTAACCAACTTTTACAGATACAAAAATTAAATAAAACAGTTGCAAAAAAAAAACAATTTTAACTATCCCGCCAATCGTATGTCAAGCTAATATCAGTGCAAATTTAGAACTAAGCCACTTTACTACGCCCTGTGCATTATAAAAACTGTCTACGATTCCTGCTTCGCTAGTACAACGCGTTACGACTCAAATTAGTTTAAACTTTATATCTTTATCATTATTTGCATAGCGAGTGATATAAATATTATTATTCTTATATGTTGATGATAAAAATGCGGCAAGATTGTTATCGTAACTGTTGATTCCGTATTCGATGTTTTTTTTAAGGTTATTTAAAGATTGTTGAGAGATACGAGTAGAGACTTGCTTTCAATCAAGATAGCTTGCTTAGTTTTTTAAAATAATAATTGCAACATGTTTTTTTTTTTATTTAATGTAATTTAAAATTAAATGACGCATTCATTTTATTGCGTACGATATTTTTGGAAACGGCAAAACAATTACCATTATACGTTTAATTGATAGAAATTCGTGCTAATAACTACCCTTTTATCAATAAAACTTCTTATATCTACGAAATCACCCAAATTTATTTCTAACAAACATTATTACTACACGTATTGTAACTTCAATACAACTCTCAGTTAATCTTTTTATTTAAAAAACCTCGTCAAATTCCGTAAACATTCATAGTTGAGGATAATTTTCCAAAAATAAATAAAAACGTCAATTAATGACATATTATGACATTAGAAATGTCATAGTTTCGTTCAGTACCTGAAAATACCACAGATCAATTTTTATACAAATAACTTCGCATTATTCCCTTTTTATTAATGACTGATGATGAATCTGCATACTTCTGATTTTGTCCTAAACATTTTTTAGATGCTTTTGGACACTTGGGTAGTGTATCACTATATAATATAGAGATAAGTACCAGCATTACTTAAGTCTATAAATAGATCAACCAACGATCCGATTGAAGAACATTGATATCATAATGACTCGCTGAGTCCTAATTAACCTTATCCCAACGTCCTTGGGCCTGGGGCTTCCTAATACGATAACAGTTGACGATAGCTATTGAGCAGTTCATAGGAGCGAAGTTAACATTATTATTATGGAACTTATTTATATAGCACTAGCCGCGGTATAAAAACGTTCCATAAAGTCTAAACTAACAAAATTGCTGTAACATAGGACTCGGAGTAAAGCCATTTCCGATAATTGCCATTTCTAAACTAAGCCTCACAATGAGTTTTCTCCAGTGAATGCTGAAGATAATGATTTTTATTTCACAGTTAGCTTTACTTCACTTTATAGAGAAAGTTGTATGACTGACTTTTGTTTAAAGATATTAATGGATACTACCCCTAGTCCCGAGCCTTAAGCTTAGTTTTTAGCATCTAGACGAAGCCAATTGGACCGAGGGGGCTCTGTTTAAAAATCATTCTAAAAAAAATAAAAATCGGTTCATCCGTTTTCGAGTTATGGACTTAGAAACTCATTTTAAAGATCCTACTTATAATTTAAAATCAGGAGGAAAAAGCATTGATGGAAAAATTCGACTTTCTCGTAGAATTTAGAAGCACAGTAAGGCAGAGTACATTAATTCATTAACAAAGGTAATTTCCAAGCAAAAGTTAAAAACCGAGCGGTTAGCCTTTTACATTAAAAAGTTATTAAACTGGTCTTTTGTAACTTCCTCAATTATACATGTACAGTCGAAAGCAAAAGTATATTAACAAATTTAACATGACTACTATGTCAACACTAAAATATTTTATTAGTTGAATTGGTGGTGCCTGGTATGTATTTTGTTTAAAATAATTCGTGAAATGATTATTTTGTCCTCGTGTCATAAAAATAATTTTAAGAATACTTTAAATTAGTCTATTGTTAGCCAAACATTGACCCTAAAACTTATTGTATCTACACACTACGAGACATTGGCAAAGTTGTAGTAGCTGCCATTTCACCAAGAAATAAGAAGGAGAATATTTTAATGTTAATACGATTTTTTTAATTTAAGTGTTCAGGGGGTTTGCCTTATGTATAGCGATATGCTAGAATCATTGTAAAACTAAACACGTTACTGGGTTGGCTTTTAGAGAAAAGGAAAGAGTTACTGATATTGGAGTTAGTCCAAGATAGTGAAGGAAAAATATATCTCCAGTCTTTTCTTCTACTCGTATCTTGTCCTAATTAATAAGGTTTTATACTCTCAAACATCAGGAATTCACATCTTAAAATATTCTATGAAAACATTTTTAGGATGACGTTCAGAAATTCGAGCTATTACCTACATAATTTGGGCAATTTGCTCCGTAAAGAATGCGGCAAGAAACCCGGCCTAGCTAATTTACTGAAAGATTTTATTAATTACTTTGAAGTCTGAACTCAAAGGAAAAATTTTATATGATCTATCGACGTGACTGTACTTTATGTAACTTTATACCCTACACCTTTTAGAATAAAAGAAATATTTAAAATATTCACAGAATAAGATCTTGATTTTGGTTCGATTTTTGTAGCAGCAGGTGAACACTTGAAATAATCACAGAATGTCGAATTGAGCGTTATATAAATTTCCGAAAGAAAATATTTATATATTTTACTAGCTGCGATCCGCTGCTTGCCGTCATTTATACATTTATAATATTTACATATAAACATTTTAATTAATAGAAACCTCATGAAAATCGGTTAGATGTAAGAAAGCACTTTGTTTTATGCTATGTACAATGTACATATGTATGTGTATTTAATTAAATCAGCGTTAACACGATACCGATAGGCGTCCAATGCAATCATTTGATAAGGAATTAGTTCAATTATTAAATATAATCTGGTGTATTTATTTTTAGCTCTGATTAAATATATCGATCAAGGTTATATCAGTTGTCAAAACTTTTTATATGACTGTAACGAAAATTATGTGCAATATTAAAACCTTTTCAACTGAAAACTCTTTTTTAAAGGGAATGCTTATTGTTTTGTACTAATAAAACGATATAAAGAGCATGTTCTTTCGTTTGTTTTTATGAATACGCCAATAGCACTGTATTTAATGTATTATATATTTGTTCATGAAACTTGCCTTCGTGTTGACTTTCATATAAAAGGGGGGTCAAACTTGAACCCCCCTACCCCCTTATAACCCTTTTTTCCAGTTAAAAAGTAGCCAATGTTTTATCTCAGGCTCTATACCATCTGTGTACCAAATTTCTTTCTAATCGGTTCGGAAATTTTAGCGTGATGAAAAGACAGACAGACTTACTTTCGCATTTATAATAGTACTAGCCGCGCCCCGCGGTTTACCCGCATTTACGCATGTAATATATACATAAACCTTCCTTAGGAGTCACTCTATCTATTAAAAAAATCGCATCATATGATATAAGCAAACATAGGGACAGACAGACGGCGGATAGCGACTTTGTTTTATACTATGTTTTGATTGGATATAGTGGATTTATTCATTTAGAGCTAGCCGGTCCAACTCGTATACTTATCCTATACCTACTATTTTTTTATCTTAAAAACCATCCTCATACATCGAGATGTATAGGTGTGGATGTGTGTAGGACACCTGGGAGTGTTTTAAAAAATATTATGTAAATCGGTTCATCTGTTATCGAATTATGCGCTTACCAACACATTTTGCTATTCATTTTTATATTATAGATAAGTAAGATATAATAATTATATACTTAGAATGTATGTCTATATATCTATAATTATCATATATATCATATTATATTTAACTTCCCCTAGGGAAACCACGATGCATGGCTTACTATAAATAAAAAATAAATAAAAACACTTTATTGACCAAAAGTATACAGGAAACATTATAAAAAAACACAATTGAGCCAATTGGCGGCCTTATTGCTAGGAGGCAATATCTTCCAGGCAACCATGAGTATCATAGTGATATGTACTACATAATATAAAACAAAGTTTCTTTCTCTATAGTACTATGTATACTTAAATCTTTATAACTACGCAACTGATTAGAGGAAGATTTATAATAAATAATTAAAACATACATAATTTATGTGAGCCGCTATGGTCGGTAAACTCCTATAAATTTTAAACTAGACACTCTCATTCGATTTTCCTTTGTATTTATTTGTTTTAAGAATTCAATAAGATTCCATTCAATACATCAAGTAACTAATTCCTTTTAGAAGCCTCTCGAGAGTTCGAGACTTCTTTATTATCTAACGACCTATAAACAAGATGGATTTTACTTAGGTATATTATTAAATACATTTTTATTTTGATTATTATTTCTTAGAAATATAGTTCAATTCTTTAAGTAACTTATATGAATTGATG